>CAOKZL010003068.1:0-163753 GCA_948472985.1 Iguana delicatissima
CCAACCTGTCGGCAGAGGGCACACTCATTGCGTCTCAATGGAGGTCCACTTCCTCTTCCAATTTTCCGCCCCCTTCCTTTGTTGCCAAAGCTGCAGCCAATAATTCCGCTTTCTTATGCATCCGCCTGTCCTTCTCCCGTTTCTCCTCTTGGTCTCTATTCACATATACTCTCTGGGCAATTTCCAACAATTGGCTCAAATTCATACCTGCAAATCCCTCTTGTTTCTGGAGTTTCTTCCTTATATCTGGATAACTTTGGGTCACGAAGGCCAAATTCACCATCTGTTGGTTGCCTGGGTCTTCTGGGTTCACAGGAGTATACTGCCTATAAGCATCAAGCAATCTTTCCAAATATGTTCCTGGGGGTTCAGTGGGTCCCTGAAGTATCTCTGATACTTTGGACATATTAACAGGCCTCTTCATTCCTTCTCTCATAGCTTCCACTAGTAGAGCTTGATAATCAGTGAGCATAGCCAACTGTGCTGGGAGGTTCGGGTCCCATCCTGGGTCCGCCAAGGGGACCCTACCTCTCATCCACTGCTCAGGGTTCGCCTCTCCAGGAGGTGCCCTGTCTCTAGCTATCCGTTCTGCATGCTGAATTATTCTCCTCCGCTCTTCAGTAGTGAACAAAGTCAGGAGCAACTGCTGACAATCTTGCCAATTGGGGACATGTGAGGCCATAATACTGGAACAAAGTTCAATTACTTCTTGTGGCTTATCTGTGTAAGTAGCATAATGGGTCTTCCAATTAAGGAGGTCAGACGTGGTGAAGGGAGTATATTGGTAACTCGGGACTCGCCGATAACCACCCTCTTGGGTGGGATCTGGCACCAATTGACTGATTTGTCGCAATGGTGCAATCATATCTCCACTTTCCTCATCCGAATCATCTACTTCTTCTACTTCCTTCTGGGGTTTTGTCTGTTTACTCTTGACCTGCTTACTCTTGGATTTTTCTTTTTGGTCCAGTCTGTTCGGGTTTGGGTCTGAGTGTCATCTTATTCTGGACAGCCAAACTGGAACCTGGCAACTCCTCTGTCATTTCCTCTTCATGGGTAACTGGGGCCAAATGAGCCAAGTCCCCCAGCCACTCCCTCTTGTTGTGAGGCTGCCTGAGGTACTGGTGGCAGTGGAGCAGGCGGTGGTACTTCCAAAGCCAGTGGTGGCGGGGCTGGCTGCATCACCACATACGGTGGAGGGGGGGCAGTGGGCTCTTCTGGAGCTGAATCAGGCAAAATCTGGGCTTTTCCAAGCTTTCGTCTGGCCCTGTCCTGCCTCAGCACCATAGCCTTACAAATTTGTTCCTGACACTTCTGCAACCAAGAGGGGTTCTCTGTAACCACTGTGTCCCATGAATCTATGTATGGATACTGATCAGGATGGCCAGGCTCACCCACCACTACTGAATACACTGCCTTGATTCGAGCGGGTTCTAAGCTCCCTTCCGGAGGCCACCCCACCTTGAAAGAAGGCCACTCCACTTCACATAAATTCCGTAAACGCCCTGGCGTCATCGGGGGGTCCCCATAGTCCCCACTGAATCCTTTCTTGAAATTCTTTAACATACAACCTAAAGGGGTTTGCCGGCTTTGCCCCCCACCCATTTCCTCCCAACGTGGACAAGACACACTAGGAGAAAGGGATTTGGCGCGTGAGTAAGGGGTCTCACGCGCCAACACGAAGGGGGACAGACACCACTCTCTCTGTGCCGACCCACGCACCCGGACTCTCAACGGTATGCAATGGGAACTGCGACACCTTGCGCCCCTCCTTTCACACCACATTCACGCCAACAAACTACCTCCCACCTCTTTTTCCACCTCCAAAAAGCCTCGCGGTTTCACCCACAACAGTGGGGTACTAAGGCAAGACGTAAGGGGTTGATCAGGCCCCTCTTCTCCCTGAAGTTGCAGGGAGGGCACTCACCAACAGTCGTGGGAGGGTTCTGCTTTCTGCTCCGTCTTCGGGTCCCTGGGCTGGATCACCACCGCCAGAGCCGCCGCCTCACTCCGAGTCAATCCTTCTGACAAAAGTAAGTCAGGGGCGCCCTGGGTCGCGTCGGAAAGAGGCGACGGCCCCGACGCCCTGGCGTCCGCCTAAGTGGGCAAAACGCCCCTCAATATCCCGGGCGAGCCCCCAAATTGAAGTAGCTCGCCAAGAATTGAGACCACCAGATTAGAAAGCAAAAATAAAAGTTTATTTTTCTGCAGGGATCTCAGTGGAATGATTTCCAAAGCCTGAGAGCCCCGATCCAGGTATTAGCTCTCTTTTTATACCCTCTTGTAAACAGGTTACAGGAAATGATTACATATGACCATATATGAAGTGTTTACAGGTCAGGCAGACCTGGGTTACATCTTTCAAAAATGATGTATTTTGGTACCAAGGGAGTATTTCTCCAACATCAAAACTCCCCAGGTTCCCGGCACTGCTAAGCACATACCTAAGCCTCTTGATAAGATAAAGGGCGCATCTGCTCACCTTATTTTTCTATATTTTTCTACCTTAGCATTAGCTTCTTCAACTTAACCCTTTCAACTTGACTGAGTTTCATTGGCTGTAAAACTCAGGGAGAGGCGATTTTGCAGCAACAGAGCCACCCTGACCTAAGGGGTACAAGCCAATTCCCTTCTCCTGACTTGGGAGGGGGCATTGGAAGACCCCTTACTTGGCAGATCTCTCCTCCAATGCAATCAGCTTTTTCTACCCACAAATTGCCACCAATTCCTTTTTAATTAGCTAGAGAAGGGAAAGGGGTATTTGCAGGGTGAGTGACGACCTATGCAGAGAGACCCAGTCTCCAAAGTGCCCAGTTCCCCCTATAGCTGAGGGGGAGCCCCTTGGAGAGCTCCAACCCTCCTCTTCATGCTATGGCTGCAAAGCCCCCTTCAGGCATGGAAGCAATGGATTCAAACCATAGGAAAAGAGATTTCACTTAAACATCAGGAAGAACTTCCTGACAATCAGAGCTGTTTGACAGTGGAATATGCTGCCTGGGAGTGTAGTAAAGTCACCATATCTGGAGGTTTTTAAGCAGAGGCTGGATGGCCATTTGCTAAGGATGCTTTGAGTGTTTGTTCTTGCATGGCAGGGGGTTGGACTCGATGGCCATTGTGGTCTCTTCCATCTCTGTGTTGCTTCGATTCTAAGCTGAGTGCTCTTTACAGAAACCTTTCATGGAGAAGAACTTACCTGAGCATGAGTAGAGTGCAGAGGCAGTTCCTGCAAATCTTTGAACTAGGAGAGGAGGGCGCGAAGGAACTTCTCTCCGTCCCTCCTTTTTCCCTTTCTGGAAATTCCTCTGATTTGCCCCAGAAAGAAAGAAAGAGGGTCCCAGGTAAAGACCTCCGGGTGGGGGACTGAAAATAGAGACGACCCCAGGAATTAATGAAGGAATAAATAACTTTTTCTTTAGGATTCTGGGGCAGGGGGGAGCGTGGCTAGTCATGATTTTATTTTTTCCCAAAATGGAAAGGTGTGCATGGTTTTGAATTGCATGTAACCTTTCAGGCTGTTTTCCCCTTGATCAATTTTGCCATATCCTTCTAAAAAATTCTTAAATTAAATTAATTAATTTAAATTAAATTAAATTAAATTAAATTAAAAATTAAAAAGAATTCCGCAAAACGTATCGGGCATCCCACTCTTCCGTATTTTCGTCATTTTGCATCCAAGCTCCAGCTGCCCCTCGCCTTTTCCTTTCTTTGAAGGGAATTGGGCTTGGGAGGGGGAGATGGGGGAAGCTTTGCAAGCAGATTGAGGGGAGGGGCTCTTCAATTTCCATGGACAAAGTAATCTCTGCCCAAACAAAATAAGGGGAAAATACAGGACACTTTGTCTTACCCAACTTCCTGTCCCCCCTAAAAACCCTCCTCCAGCTGCCCCACACACAGCCTCCTCCAGGCTCCAAATTCTCCTTTTCCTTCCCCCCCCCTAAGCCTTGTGATATTGTAGCCCACAGTCATTATTAAGAGCCAGGTGTGACTGGAGTATGCGAAAAAAAATAATTTCTTGGGTGATCCCAACAGAGGGTGTCACAGTTGCCCTCCTCCTTTGTCTTCAGTTAAATTTCAACAGAGAGAAATGTAAGGTCCCTCACTTAGGCAGAAAAAATGGAGTAATGCACAAATATAGGATGGTGGACACGTGGCTGGGTAGATCACAAGCTGAACATGAGTCAGCAGTGTGATGCGGCAGCCAAGAAAGCCAACGTGATTCTTGCTTGCATCAATAGGAGTATGGTGTCTAGATCAAGGGAAGTAATGGTACCACTCTATTCTGCTTTGGTGAGACCTCATTTGGAATACTGCGTCCAGTTCTGGGCACCTCAATTCAACAAGGACATTGAAAAGCTGGAACGTGTCCAGAGGAGGGGGACCAAAATGGTGAAGGGTCTGGAAGCCATGCCCTAGGAGGGAGACTTAGGGAGCTGGGTATGTTTAGTCTGCGGAAGAGAAGGTTAAGGGGGACATGATGGCCATGTTTAAATATTTGAAGGGATGTCATGCTGAGGAGGGAGCAAGCTTCTTTTCCACTGCTGCAGAAACTAGGACAAGGAGCAATGGATTCAAGCTGGAGGAAAGGAGATTCCACCTGAACCTCAGGAAGAACTGTCTGCCAGTGAAATATGCTGCCTTCGAATGTGGTAGAGTCTCCTCCTGTGGAGATTTTTAAGCAAGGGCTGGATGGCCATCTGTCGGGAATGCTTTGATGTGAGTTCCTGCATGGCAGGGGGTTGGACCGGATGGCCCCTGGGGTCTCTTCCAACTCTATGATTCTATGATTCTAAAGCCTCTTTAATTTGCCTTTTGAATGGGATCCTGGTCAAGTTATGCACTCAGTATTTCCGCTTATACAACACTTGCTGTAGTGTTCTCTACAGTTGTTTTGTTTTTTTCCTTGAATGGATCTCTTAGGATGAAAAACACATGGAATACGCTAGAAAAATCACAGCAGATTCCTGAGTGTCTGTTTTGTTCTTCTGTCTGGACCTTATGAAAGGGCACTCTGTTTATGCTCAAGTAAACTCTTTTCCATGCAAGGTATCTGAAAAAGGACCCAGCTTGTGGATATTTCTTTCTGCATCCTATGATTTTCACAAAATTTGGAGAGGTTGAGATGACATGGGAGGCCTGAGGAACAGGCCTGGGTTTTCCAGGAATGATACCTCCATTTGCCTTCCTCATAGAGAAGGGTCCTTTGGTCATTGCATCTCCTGGTCAGAGGGGGTTTCTGTGGAGCAACGGTGTCTGGAGGTGGTGGGATGCAAATGCCCTTGCTCCTGCCACCAAGAAGACACGACAGAAGTCCCTACAAGAAACCATTTTGCCCCAGGCATTCTCTCCTCACAGTCCTTCTCCTGCTCCCCCGCACCATTCCCCTCCGAATAAAAAAAGAAATCATTTCTGAGATTAGGAGCAAATTCCAGATCAGTTGGAGACACACAGGTTTTCATTCCTCAAATTCAGATACCCCTGTCTTTTAGACTATTAAGCACACTCCCTGGGATGAAGGTGAAGGAATTGGGAGGCTGTACCTGTTGAATTTCTAACTATTTTTCAACCAGTATAGTCCCAGGTCTTTCTGGGAAGGCAAAGGGAAAGGTCATGGAGATGTTAAAGTACCTCTGAGTTCAGCTTGCCAACGTCCATTTCGTTATTTCCCCACCACAATTGCACTCTAACTCCAATTTGTTATCTATCTGCAGTGGCTTTTCTGATTATTCACAGCTTCTCACTACGGTGCAACCTGTTCCAAAGGGACTCTGCTCATGTTTGGAGCACTGCTCTTCTCAGTGGGCACTGCCCTTTCTTTTTCCTCAGTCTTCTCTTCCCCATAAGGATCTGCAGTGTTGTTCTCCTTTATCATACCAAATTTTTAAAAAATGTTCTATTTGAGAGGTGAAGCAACAGGAAAAACTAACAAAGAACCAGCCTGCTGTTACCCCTTTGCCTAACCCTGTCCCAGGGTTTACAACTTTGATATAAAATTAATCTAACCCACCAGCGAGGTCACTCGAATGTGCACGTAGGCAATAAACGGTCGTAGGATCTAAAAAGAAAAAAACTAGACCAGGCCAGTAAATATCCCAAGTCACGTAGTGTCAAGGTCCGAGATTTTTGGTACGTTTGACCCAGAGAGAAATTCAGCTACCTTACACTATAGGATCCCAACAGAAGGCACATAGGAAACCAGATCTGGGTTTAACCACTATGCATGTAACATTTATTAAGACATGAAATACAAAAATCACATTTCCATATCAAGAGCTCTTTTACTCACACATTCACATTTCACATTCATTCTACATACTCACAAGACAGTCCTTCGCTGAAGGTTGGCCAGATGTCCTCGAAAGTATGGATGCCCTCTGCTGCAGCCAAGGGTCATGAAAGTGAGTTGAAAATCTTCCCCTCTTTATAGTCATGTCTCTCACTTCTTGAGAAAAGGACATGTTTCGCTGGTTGCTAGGGTTCCAGGACTTCCATTGTGTAAAGGCAACCAAGCAATTAAAAGAATAGTTCATATCATTTTGTACCTTGCTAATAAAAGGTTGCTTGCAGAAGAATTGGTCGTATATCATGTTGTCAGGAAATGTATCAAATGCTTCAGTGGTTCTCGGCCATGCAGGGTAAGGTAGGGTCAGAAAAACATCACTGCTTGCCCGTCTGAGGGTGTGCCAGGCTTTCACGGCTCCTTGTTTCTTCTGCCTTTACACATAAGAACTTAACTGTTTTCTTAATAAAGGTATTGATCACCATTGAATATCGTGAATTCGTGAAGGTGGATAAAACATAAAGGCAGTCAAAGAGGGTATGCATTGTAGGCAACATCAAATATCAATTAATCAAGCCACACTTCTGGGTCGGTGCAGCTCAGGAGTATGCCCTGTTTGTGCCAAGTCCTTATTAAGTCCTTATTGTTTTGCAAACTTTCTTCTCAAGCCAAATCAGCATTCCGTGAGTTCTCAGTTCCACAGTTCAAAGAATCCTCGCCTCACAATCCAAATCCCTCCTTACAACAATGCACTGCGCGCAGCCATTTCAGTTTGGTTCAGGACCGTACTTTTGCATCTGGAACCCATTCGTTCATCACAGTAGCAACAGAAAAACCTCATGTTATATTGCCCTGATGGACAAATGGTCCTTAAACCTTTTAAGGAGTCCACTTGAAGGGAGTTAAAGTGTTGGGCACAGGAAGTAATAAACCTTATCAAACCATCTCCAGAGACCCATACCACAGCATCAAAGCGGAGGAAGATCCTGTTACTTAGATGATCTTCCGATATCAGAGAAGTGCCAGGTGTGGAAATGTTTTGCTTTCTGCCCTGTTTGTTTTCCCTGGGAAAGGATTTTGGCTTCAAAGTAAATTTTTCCTACAAATAGTCCATGTTTTAAGGCTAGAGAGGACAGAGAAAAAAACACGAGACACAGAAAACAAGAGGACACAGGAGGAGAAAAGGCGATTCAATGCTGTGGTCCCTGCCTCTCTGACAGAAGACTTCAGGAGAGGTGCAGTATATTCACTATCCTATTTTCCCTTTCTAAGTCTATTAGCCCTTGAATGAGTGTGGGTGTGTATGAGCTTAAGTACAAACTATTGTTAGTCAATAAAGCTATTCAGTGAATGTCTTTGTGTGATTTCTGACTGACCCCGACCCCGTAAACATTGGGTTAAAAAGATCCTGCCCTTTTTGCATTGCTAAAACAGTGATCAGAGCTAATTTTTCCCCACAAGAGACAATTTTGACAGATTTTGGGAATCCCCTTAAGGGAGCCCCAAGCAAGCAGGGTAACACTTCCTAACTTTGAATTAATACCAACAACACAAAATTGTTTCAACAGACTTTTGGGGACTGCTTTTAATCGCTGCAGATTGCTTTTATGTTTTTGCTTTTTAAATTGTTTTAAAATTATTTTTAATTCTGTTGAACCCGTTTAACTCACTAAATGATGCATAAATGATTAAATTCACTCTATTCAGTGTAATTATACTTCAAAGGTCTTTGTATGATGGTTGCTTTCAATTGTATTTTTTTGTTTTTTGTAGGTTGCTTTAATAAAAACAGTAATATTGGAAGTTTGAAAAGTGAAAGATGGTAAGCGAAAAAAATGATTATATTCTTAATTCCCTCACTCACTATTCCAAAGAAAACAACCCCCAAGTGCTCTGCTCTCACAATAGCAAGGTGAAGCGATCGATTGGGTGCTGGATCTGTCCATTTGACAGCCAGAGGCCTTGGATTCATAGCATCATAGAATCAATGAAATGTAGAGTTGGAAGAGACCCCAGGGGCCATCCAGTCCAACCCCCTGCCATGCAGGAACACCCTCAAAGCATTCCCGACAGATGGTCATCCAGCCTCTGCTTAGAAACCTCCACAGAAGGAGACACCACCACACTCCGAGGCACCATATTCCACAGCCGGACAGCCCTGAGCATCAGGAAGTTCTTCCTGAGGTTCAGGTGGAATCTCCTTTCCTGCAGCTTGAATCCATTGCTCCTTGTCCTGGCTGCTGGAGCAGCAGAAAACAAGCCCTCCCCTTCCTCTACATGGCATCCCTTCAAATATTTAAACATGGCTATCATGTCCCCTCTTAACCTTCTCTTCTGCAGACTAAACATACCCAGCTCTCTAAGTCTATCCTCATAGGGCATGGCTTCCAGACCTCTCACCATTTTGGTCGCCCTCCTCTGGACTTGCTCCAGCTTGACCATGTCCTTCTTGAATTGGGGTGCCCAGAACTGGACACAGTATTCAAGATGAGGTCTAACCAAAGCAGAGTAGAGTGCTACTAGTACCTCCCTCGATCTAGACGCCATACTCCTATTGATGCAGCCGAGAATTGCATTGGCTTTCTTGGCTGCCGCGCCACACTGTTGACTCATGTTCAGCCTGTGGTCTATTAAGACTCCTAGATCCCTTTCACATGTACTGCTATCCAGCCGCATGTCCCCCATCCTATATTTCTGTATTCCATTTTTTCTACCTAAGTGTAGGACCTTACACTTCTCTGTGTTGAATTTCATTTTGTTAGCCTTGGCCCAGCTCTCCAGTCTATCCAGGTCATTTTGAATTTTGATCCTGTCCTCTGGCGTATTAGCAACCCCTCCCAATTTGGTGTCATCTGCAAATTTGATGAGCATGCCTTCTATTCCTTCATCCAAGTCGTTGATAAAAAGATTGAACAGCACTGGACCCAGGACAGAACCCTGCGGCACCCCACTAGTCACTTCTCTCCAGGATGAAAGCAGCCATTCGTTATCACTCTTTGGGTTCAGTTGGTCAATCAATTACAAATCCAACTAACAGTAGCCCTGTCCGGCCCACATTTTACCAACTTCTTTGCAAGAATGTCATGGGGAACTTTGTCAAAGACCTTACTGAAATTGAGATATGCTACATCCACAGCATTCCCTTCATCTATCAAGCTAGTAACTCTAACATAAAAAGAGATAAGATTAGTCTGGCATGACTTATTTTTGAGAAATCCATGTTGACTTCTCATGATTACCGCGTTACTTTCTAAGTGATTAATGATTTGCTCCAGGATCTTTCCGGATACTGACGTCGGACTGACTGAGCGATAATTATTTGGGTCCTCTTTTTTTCCCTTCTTGAAGATGGGGACAACATTTGCCCTCTTCCCTTCTGCTGGAACTTCTCCTGTCCTCCAAGATTTCTCAAAGATTGTAGTAAGCGGTTCCGAAATGACCTCTGCGAGCTCTTTTAATATCCTAGGATGCAGTTCATGTGGCCCTGGAGACTTGAATTCATCCAGTGTGGCCAGGTATTCCTGTACCACCTCTCTACCTATTATGTACCTCATTTCCCCTGCTTCCTCACCTGCTCCCCAACCGCCAGGATGAGTGCTTGTATCCTTCTGGGGAAAAAATGAGGCAAAGAAGGTGTTAAGTAGTTCTGCCTTTTCTCTTCCCCCTGTTAGTAATTTGCCATCTTCTCTGCGCAGCGACCCTATCGTCTCCTTTTTTCTTTTGCTGTGGACATATTTAAAAAAGCCCTTTTTATTGTTTGTAATGTCTCTGGCCAGCCTGAGTTCGTTCTGTGCTTTAGCCTTTCTGACCTCCTCCCTACATCTCCTGGCTACTTGCTTAAATTCTTCTTTGGTGGTTTCCCCTTTCTTCCATTTCTTGTACATGTTTCTCTTAACACTTAGCTCAGCTGAGAGTTCTTTAGTCCACCATTCTGGTTTCTTCAGATGCCTTCCGTTTTTCCTCCTTATTGGCACAGTTTTGGACTGTGCCTTCAGTATCCCCCCTTTTAAGGCGCTCCCATGTCTTCTGAACTCCTTTCCCTCTCACTGTTCTTGACCACGGAATTCCAGCCAGCAGCTCCCTAAGTTTACAGAAGTCCACTTTTTTAAAATCTAAGATGAGTGTCTGGCTATACTTATCTTCTCCTTCCCACTGAATGCCAAATTCCAATAGAGCATGGTCACTCCCCCCTAAAGATCCAACCACTTCTACCTCATTAACAAGGTCATCCCTGTTGGTCAGGATCAGATCTAGAATATTTGATCCCCTTGTGGCCTCCTACACCTTCTGGCCCAAGAAGTTGTCTGCAAGACAAGCAAGAAACTTGCTGGACCTTGTTGTCTTGACAGAGTTTGACTCCCAGCATATATCTGAGTAACTGAAATCTCCCATTATTACTGTATCTCTCCTCTTTGAATGTGCAGTCATTTGGTTGAGGAAGGCGTCATCAAAGTCCTCAGCCTGGGTTGGAGGTCTGTAGTAAACCCCCACCAGAATATCCTTATTGTTTCTCGCTCCCTTAATTCTTACCCAGATGCTCTCGACCTGGCTTTCTGGGTTTAAGTCACAGATCTCTTCACAGGTGAAAACATCCTTGACATACAAGGCTACTCCTCCTCCTTTCTTGTTTGGTCTATTTTTACAAAAGAGGCTATACCCCTCTATTCCTGTATTCCAGTCATGATACTCATCCCACCAGGTCTCAGTGATGCCTATCAAATCGTATTTATTTTGTTGTACTAGGAGTTGAAGTTCATCCTGCTTGTTTCCCATACTCCGTGCATTAGTGTAGAGACACTTAAGTCCCCGGGCCCTTCCTGCAAGTCCTGTACTATAATTTCTACTCCTCCCGCCATTGGCCACTTGTACTACTTGTCCAATATAATTTGGGCCTTTCCCCCCTGCGCTCACTGAGTCCTTGCCCTGAATAATATTGTCTCCCCCTCCAGTGGAACTTAGTTTATAGACCTCTTAATCCTCCTTGCGAGACTGTTTGCAAAAACATTCCTTCCAAGTTTCGTGAGGTGCAGCCCATCCCTCGCCAGAAGCCCACGTTCATGGAAATTCAGGCCGTGTTCCAAAAACTCAAACCTTTGCCGGTGGCACCATGTGTGGAGCCAGTTGTTGACCTCTGCTATTGTCCTTTCCCTACGTGTGCCATATCCTTGAACAGGGAGGAGAGACGAAATGACCACCTGTGCACCAAGGTCCTTAAGCTTCGTCCCCATAAGCTCATAGTCCTTTGCAATGTGGTAAAAGCTGCTCCTCGCAGTGTCCTTGGTTCCGACATGAACCAAAATGAGGGGATTATGGTCAGTGGGCTTGACCAGCCTGGTTAGCCTCTCCGTTATGTGGTTGATCCTGGCCCCAGGAAGACAGTAGACCTCTCGATTGAGTTTGTCTGGTTTGCAAATTGCTGGTTCGGTTCCTCTGAGCAAGGAGTCCCCAACAACCAGAACTCGCCTCCTCTGAGGCTTGTCCTGGACTCCTCAACGAGCATGTTCTACTAGGACTGCCTGGGCATTCTGTTGAGGTTGGGAGCATTGATCTAATTCCTGTTGCCGAAGTTGGATTCCTTCTTGTTGACATTCTGTTCCCTCCTCGTGGTGCTCCTCGCGGTAAGGCCAAGAACTTTGAAGCGATTGTGTAAGTTGAGAGTCTCTGTTACCTTCCTGGTCCTTCTACTCCTCCATGTGACATTCCGCTAAGCCTCTGTTTCCTGGCACAGTGTGCTGACTTCCTGATCTGGCAGCTCCTCTGTGTGTTTGGTCTTCCGGTAGGTCTTCTCTGCCCTATCCAAAAACTCCTCCCTTTCCCTAATAAGATGAAGATCAGAAACTCGTGCCTCCAGCTGGCGAACCTTCTCCTCCAAGAAGGTCACCAGTTTGCACTTGGTGCAGGTGTACCCGAGAACATCTTGAGGCAAGAAAAGGAACATCCCACAAGTGTTACAAGTGACCGCAGCAGCTCCCTCACCTTCCATCCTTTGACACTACAGACAGCAGTACAGGAAGTAGTTCTAGAAGAATAACTGGGCTTTTTTTCTGAAATTCAGCTGTATAAGCTACGTCTGCTCTACCGATTGCCAAGGGTTAAACTTGAAGGATTGAAGTAGAGGAGTTCTACTGTGTGCGCCGGAGGTGGGTGCCGTTGGGAGCTCCTAATAAGACTCCTCCCCCCAGCTGGCTCCTTCTCCTCGTTAGTCAGACCGTGTGGTCAGGGAGAGCACACAGCCAGCACAAGGAGACTAAACAAAAACAAGCAAACAGACAAGCAAGCACAGCCCCTCAAGCCTGTAAACACACCTGGTCTAGGATGTCTTCACAGACCCAGCTCCCCCTCTGCTCTCTCCTCTGGGATTGGCACCAGTGACTTAAGTCCCAGAACGTCTTGTCTCCCATTGGTCAGGGCAACTGCCACTTCATGAGGAGGGGTTGCGTCCTGAGGTAATTTGATGCCTCATTGGCTGGCTCTCTTCATTTAATGCCTCTTATACACTTACTTTAATTAAAGGGATAGACCAACCATAAGAACAACCAGCGCAGCCATTAAGCATGTTCCGGTGGACAAGAGCATTGGAGCTTATTCAGGCGTTAAATTAGTGGATAAAAAAACCCACAAGAAATAGTTGTGTTAATTAACAAAACTGCCCCAGGGAGCATCCCCAGAGAAGGATTTTCAAAGTGATCTGAAAAACTTTTCTTCTGTGGGGAAATATGTGTGTGTGTGTGTGTGTGTGTGTATCTCCCGCTCTTCCCCTCTGGGTGCCTTTCTAGCAGGGCCTGGGTGGATGGGAGGCTGCCTGGCACAGAGATTTGAGGGTTGGAATGGGACTCTGGGGAGGAGGGTCCGCATCCCCTGTCAGCCATGGACCACTCAGCTCAGGATTTCCCTGAAAAGGGAATTGTGACCCACTATGCAAGAGGGCTGAAGGTGAATCCAGTTTTGCTGTTATTGGAAAAGGGGCGGAGCATTAAAAAAATTGCACCCCCCCAATCTTAGCAATGTGAGCAAATTTATGGACTGCAGTTCCTAGAACCCTGCAGAATTCTCTTCCCCTTGCCCGCTGGAGAATAGGATGGGGGACGTGTGGCTGGATAACAGTACCTGTGAAAGGGATCTTGGAGTCTTTGGGGGACCACAAATTGAACATGAGTCAGCAGTGTGATGCAGTAGCCAAGAAAGCCAACGTGATTCTTGGTTGCATCAATAGGAGTATGGTGTCTAGATCAAGGGAGATAATGGTAACACTCTATTCTGCATTGGTCAGACCTTATTTGGATTACTGCGTCCAGTTCCGGGCAACTCAATTCAAGAAGCTGGAACATGTCCAGAGAAGGGCAACCAAAATGGTGAAGGGTCTGAAAGCCATGCCCTATGAGGAGTGGCTTAGGGAGCTGGATATGTTTAGTCTGCAGAAGAGAAGGTTAATGGGGGACAGGATAGCTACGTTTAAATATTTGAAGGGATGTCACGTCAAGGAGGGAGCAGGCTTGTTTTCCACTGCTCCAGAGACTAGGACAAGGAGCAATGGATTCAGGCTGCAGGAAAGGAGATTCCATCTGAACCTCAGAAAGAACTTCCTGACGGTCAGGGCTGTCCGGCAGTGGAATAGGCTGCCTCAATGGAGTGTGGTGGAGCCTCCTTCTTTGGAAGTTTTTTTTAAATAATGTTATTCAAATTTCAACAAATAAAACAATAATTTCTGCAATGTTTACATGTAATGTTTTTCCTTCTTCCTTTCCTTTCTGGATTACAATTATTGATATTCCCTCTATCTGTTATGTCTCGTATCGCAATAAAATGTTTTAATCTATAACTTGTTAGTTCCTGCTATATATCTCTACTTTACTTGTTACATGATATTTCATTAACTGTTAACTGTATAATAATTGTTATCATGAAAAATGTATTACCCTCTGTCTACCCCCAACCCAAATCTGTGACAATCTTCCACTCTTTGTTAATGTCCTCATCTGATTTCCCTTTCACTCTTTGTGTAAGTATGTCCGCATTTCTGTTTTCCATGAAAGCTGTCCACCACTGTTCCATTGTGAGTGTAGTTTCATTTTTCCAAAATCGTGCATATTCAACACGGGCCGTCGTCACCATGTACAATATAATTCTCCAATGTCTCTTGGCTGGTGTTCCATCTAGTGTATGTGTCAGGGTTTAGCAAGTAAAATTCGGGTGTCATTCCGAATTGAATCTTCAAAATTGGACTTATTTTCTTATGTATTTCTTTCCAATATTTTTGTGCTCTAGGACATGACCACCACATATGAAATAGTGTACCAAAGTCCTCTTGACATTTCCAACATTGACCTGTACCTGTCTTATAAACTGTCTTTAGTTTTTCTGGTGTCATGTACCATCTATGAAATAGTTTGTAGAAATTTTCTTTTAAATTTTGTGCAGAGTTAAATTTCTGTGTATGTTGCCAACTCTGTTCCCACCATTCTAACTGTATTGAGTGTCCAACGTTTTGTGCCCATTGTATCATTGCAGCTTTAACTGTCTCTACCTAATATTCTTGTTGTAAAATTTCTTTATACAAATGTGCTAATAAATGTGGTGGATTTTCTCTTAACAGTCTCAGTAAATGAATGTGTTCCTTTTGTTGTATTCCATAGGTTTGTACATCCATCTGAAATCTTCCCTTCTTTGGAGGTTTTTAAGCAGAGGCTGGATGGTCATCGGTCGGGAATGCTTTGATGTGGGTTCCTGCGCAGCAGGGAGTGGGACTGGATGGCCCCTGTGGTCTCTTCCAGCTCTATGATTCTATGACTCTATGAATTCTGGGTGTTGTAGTTCCCCCTCCCTCAAATTCTCAGGTGCCCTCTAAAGGCAGGCTGTGCTCACAGGGGCTGGTTTGGTCTTCCAACTGCAGGAAGAGGAAGAAGGGGGGCCTTCTGCGCTCCTCTCCTCCTTTTCTTCGAAAGCAGAGGCGGCGGAGAAGCCCTTTCCCTGGCCGAGGCCCCCTCCCCACCAGCCCTGCCTTCGATCTCCAGGTTGAAAAGCAGTGCGGAGGAAGGGGCGACTGGCTGGCATTGAGAAAGAGAGAGATCCACCCTTCCTTCCAGAGAGGAGAGGTGAGGGGGCTTGGGGAGGGGTGGTGGAGGAGGAGGAGGGCTGAGGGGGCGGCAGTTTCCACAGTGGGGCCAGCAGGAAGACCCCCAGGCAGCCCTTAGTGGGGGGAATGTCTCTGACAGAAGCCACCCTCCGCCCTCCTCCTCTTCCACCCCAGGGAGCTCCTTCCTCTTTAGCTGCCTTGGGAGGAGGAGGAGGCGGTGGGGGTTTAATGTCAGAGAACATTGGAATATAAGGATGCATATCATTAAAACAGCAGTAGTGGTTACTACTAAAAAGAAGTCAGTAATACACTAGATTAGAAATAGCACAGCACCTATAACCCTTAGAGAAGGAAGTCGGTTCAGGGAAGGGGAACTGAGCCTTTCTTGAAAATTCACTATCACCAATAGATACTTGGCTGTCAACCTGACCAAGGTGCTCAGTGACCAAACAGAATGTGAAAACTATACGAACTTATATTTTATTGTACACAGACTTTTTCCTTTAATTAAAAAAAATGTCAGAGAAGAATGCTACAAGAGCAGAAAAAGCATAGACAAACTGGATCTACCCCTCCAAGTTTTAATTCCCTCCTCCATGGGAAGCCCTAGAAAGAGGATATAACGGTAATAGTGCAAGCACACACTCACACCACCCTCTCCAACTGTCACACTTTGGCAAGGACAGTCCTGATTAATCCTCTTGTCCCACTTTTCCACCTGCTTTTAAAATGTTCCTGTCCCTCTCCTCCTCCCACTTTCCCCCTTTGCCCCCAAATTCCTTCTGTTGCTACAGACTGAGTTTAAGATGCCAAAGTAGTTCCCACTCAGTCAACTGGGGAGTAGGAGCACAATCTTTCCCTTTCCCTCTAGGCTGAGTCAGAAGGCAACTACTGCAGCTTCTCCTCCCTTGTGTATTCTTCCTCATTGATAACTTTTGCCATCATGGTCACACTTTGGTGTTGCTTGCTTGCATGTGCCTTGGGTTTCACCTGTGAAATGTTAGAGGGAATGGCACCAGCAGCTGCAAAGATCCATACAATCTGCTGCTCATCCTCCCCAGCAGTTGAGATGGAGAGGGACCCCCTGTCTCTGATCCCAGCTGGGAGACCAGAGAGAGCCAGCAGCAATAGCAATAGCAGTTATTTCTATACCGCCTATCAACTAGCGTTATCTAAGCGGTTTACAATGTATTTTAGCCAATTGCCCCCAACAAGCTGGGTACTCATTTTACCAACCTGAGAAAGGATGGAAGGTGAGTCAACCTTGGAGCCTGGCAGGATCGAACTCACAACCTTGTGGTTGCAGTACTAGCATTTAACCACTGTGCCACCAGGGCAGGACCAGTAGCCAGTGGTAGCCCTGTGGCTGATGTCTTTCCCAACCTACAGGCTTCCACCAGACAATAGAAATACAGGATTTGTATAGTGCAGGTGGGAACTGAGAAAAGAAAATGAAAATGTATGTTTGTAACCACAGTCAGTGATAACTGTGAATCACAAACTAATTTTGTGAAGGTGAATTGCATGTGTGTGTTGGGCAGGGGAGGCAGTTGACAAAATAGAAGACAATGCCTCAGTGTAAATGTCAGAGGGAGGCCAACCTGATCACGGACTCCTCCGTTTTATCTCCACAGCAACCCAGTGAGGTAGAAAGCGGCTGGCCCAACATCACCTCGGAGTCATTTTGTGAACTTCCAAAAATACAGAAATGCTTCTATGGGTCAGTGGAGGAATTCCTTCTTTCTTTCCTGCAGGATTCCGGTGGGAACCCCTGCAAAATTTGGGGGGAGGGAGATCTCTAGTTTGGACATTAACAATATCTGCCTCAGAAGTGGACAGGAAAATGTGGGAATTCACAAGACTAATCTGTCTTTAGCAGTGCTTGTAAATATCAGAATTTATCACAGGTTGGTGAGTCCAAGTAACACATAATGAAAAAAGCAGGTATGAGAGAATGAAAAATAATTCCTCATTGCAAGATAGAAAGGAGTTGTATTTTTGGCTATTTTCCAACAGTCTTGCTTAGAGTAGGTCCATGTAGAGGAATCAATCAGAGGAGCAGTCCTCACAACAGTTCCCTAGAAACTTGGTGTTCTAGACTGTTTTCCAGAATACAGACAGTTGGTCCCTCTGAAAGTTTATGGCTTGTTATACCACTCTCACCTGACCCTAAACTACTGGTGAATTTGGTGAGCACAACTGTTAAGAAAGTTGGCCTTCTGGGCCATTTTCTAGAAAACAAATGTATTACCTGAAATGGATAGCACAAAATAGCTGTGGACAAAGTTCCCCATGACATTCTTGCAATGAAGCAGGTAAAATGCAGGCTGGACAGGGCTACTGTTAGTTAGATTTGTAATTGGTTGACCGACTGAACCCAAAGAGTGATCATGAATGGCTGCTTTTCATCCTGGAGAGAAGTGACTAGTAGGGTGCCACTCCCGACAGCACATCTGTCGGGAGTGCTTTGAGGGTGTTCCACGCTCATCTAATTTGCAGATGACACCAAATTGGGAGGGGTTGCTAATATGCCAGAGGACAGGATCAAAATTCAAAATGACCTGGATAGATTGGAGAGCTGGGCCAAGGCTAACAAAATGAAATTCAACACAGAGAAGTGTAAGGTCCTACACTTAGGTAGAAAAAATGGAATACAGAAATATAGGACGGGGGATACGTGACTGGATAGCAGCACGTGTGAAAGGGATCTAGGAGTCTTGGTACACACAAGCTGAACATGAGTCGGCAGTGTGATGCGGCAGCCAAGAAAGCCAATGCAATTCTTGGCTGCATCAATAGGAGTATAGTGTCTAGATCGAGGGAGGTACTGGTACCACTCTACTCTGCTTTGGTTAGACCTCATCTTGAATACTGTGTCCAGTTCTGGGCACCCCAATTCAAGAAGGACATGGTCAAGCTGGAGCAAGTCCAGAGGAGGGCGACCAAAATGCTGAGGGGCCTGGAAGCCATGCCCTATGAGGATAGACTTAGAGAGCTGGGTATGTTTAGTCTGCAGAAGAGAAGGTTAAGAGGGGACATGATAGCCATGTTTAAATATTTGAAGGGATGCCATGTAGAGGAAGGAGAGGGCTTATTTTCTGCTGCTCCAGAGACCAGGACAAGGAGCAATGGATTCAAGCTGCAGGAAAGGGGATTCCACCTGAACCTCAGGAAGAACTTCCTGACAGTCAGGGCTGTCTGGCAGTGGAATAGGCTGCCTCGGAGTGTAGTGTAGTCTCCTTTCTTGGAGGTTTTTAAGCAGAGGCTGGATGGCCATCTGTCGGGAGTGCTTTGAGGGTGTTCCTGCATGGCAGGGGTTGGACTGGATGGCCCGTGTGGTCTCTTCCAACTCTACATTTCTATGATTCTATGATTCTATGTTTGTGGCTTGTGGCATCACTCTCAGGTAATCAAAGAATCATAAAATCATAGAATCACAGAATTTTAGAATTGAAAAGAGCCTCCATGGCAATTGAGTCCAATGCGCTGCTCAATGCAGGAACTCCAGCCAGAGCATCCCCGACAGGGGATGTTGCAGCCTGTTTTTCAAGATGTCCACAGAGAGATTCCATCACCCTTCTAAGTAATTGGATAATTACAGACCTGGTGAATTTGGTGGGTCAGTCCAGAAACACAAGTCACAGAATGCATCTGTGTCCATGGAGCCATTGGTGGTCCAAAAGTGCAGCCAGCAACATCTGGTAGACTGTGAAGTCAAGAAAATAAGAACTACAGCGACATCATCCCAGGGGATCAAATTTGCCTCTTCCATCTCTCCCATCCCTTTTGTAGCCAAAGTGCTTTCTCTCCCTCCCAGACTTTGGGGCACAGGCAGTGGGGGAAATGTATGTGGGGTGGAATCCTTTGGCTTACTCAGCCCTCTTCTTCCAAGAATATGGAGCACAGATGGTGCATTGGGGGAGTGGAGTCAGTAGCAAGGAGACACACACACCCCTTGGCACTGAAACTGAGAGGAAAAGAATCTTCTTTCAGATGCCAGGAAGGTAGGTTTAAAAGGACTTCAGGTGTGAACAGAGAGAGAGAATGAGAAAGTTTTGTGTTTAGCGACTCACCTCTTCCAAGGTTTAAAAGGACCAAGTTCACCTTATCCCAGAGTGGCAAGAAATGCCTGGTGGAAGGAAGAGAACGAAGGGAGGTGGATGGATAGATGAGCTGCCCCCCACCCAATAAATGTAAGGTAGGAGGAGAGGGAGAAAGAAAGAGATCCCTACATGTGATTTTTTTCTTCAGAAAGGAGAGAGAAATAAAGAAGAAAATATATGTCTCTGTGTGCATGTGTATGTATGTGTATACACATATATATGCACCTGAGATGGGCAACTGTGGGAGGCTAGGATACCACATTAGCTTACTACAAGTCCATGAGGTTGGCAGTACCAGAGGGTATTGTGGTGAATTCCACCAGAAGCACAACCACTTTGGCGGCCCTATTTACCAGTGCTCCCCTGACAGAGATCTGCAGGGCCGCCACCTGGAAATTGCCCTCCACCTTTGTCAGGCATTATAAACTACACAGCCTTGACTCCTCCAAGGCCGCATTTGGGAGAAAGGTGCTCCAAAGAGTGGTGAATTCTTAGTTCCACAGGATGCCAGCACCTGACTTTTCGGAGGCTTTGGCAACTCCCAATCATAGGAAGTTCAATCATTCTCTGCTGGGAAAAGGAACATTGGTCTTACCTGCAAGGCATTTGTTTCCAGTAGATATGAGGAAGAACTTCCTCCCCACCCAATGGTGCTGGCAAGAGTTTGCTCATAATGTGATTCTTCCTTGCTCAAACACTACTTCGTGGGTTTTTTTCCCCTTAAGCAGTCAGTTCATAAGTTTTTTGTCTTACTGGTTAGAGTGTTACCTTACACCGTTGTGTATTTCCCCCCCGTGTTCCTACCATGTCCTTTCTTTGTTGCTTGGCTGTCTAATGAATGATCTTCCAGGGGATTGCTCCTGCCATGTGACCTCTGGAAGGTCTTTTTGGTTTTGTCCTGCCAACTAGGAGCAGTAGAAGGAGTCAACACAATCATAGGAGGTTCTTCCTGTTATCTGCTAGAAAGGAATGTCTAACAGATAAGACCAATGTTTCTTTTACCACTGTTGAAAAGCAGGAGTCAGGAGATATGGAATGAAGCCAGCTGAGCCAAAGAGGGAACGCTTTCCCATTGACTATCTCTTCCCCCAAGGGACATGTATTGACTCCATTTTCCTAGTAGACTCAGATACCCTATTTGCTTGTTTGTTTGTTTGTTTGTTTGTTCGTTTATCAATTCATTTTATTTAAAGCATTTCTGTATCACCTCTCAGTTCCTCTAGCTCCCCAAGATGATGTACAGTGTATGGTGTGTAGCAGCTAAGGAGCCTTTGATGGCCACATTTCTCCCTCAAAAGCAGTTCAGTAGCATCAGAGGCCTAATCTGGAGGAGAATACTTAACAAGAATGCAGACTCTTGTCTTTTGCTCATGTGAGGTCATGAATCCTCCAAAACAATTGATTTTTTTTGTTAGAGATACTATTTCAGCTGCAGAATTATACAAAAATAACTAAACAACTATTAGTTTTTCGCAAAAGGAAGACATGAAAATCATAAGCAAACACCTAGCTAATTAATCTATACCAAAAGACTAGAAATCACTACAAGACAGGTTAAAAAAAAACAGCTAATACAAACACTGCATACATTTAAAAAGGTGGTTACAGCTTTCCAAACATAGCCTCTAGGTTACTTGTAATATAAAAACTTTTCTAAATACATATATCATTCAGATACTTCCACTGCTATCTTTCTCAAAATACAAATTAGTAAATCCTAATTTACTAAATTATTTGGAACGTGGTTCTCTTCCTCTTGCAAGAAGCGTATTAACTTTCCCCAGTTCTACCATTCCATGAAAGTCCCCACAGTTTTTTGTTTTATCAATGTTAATTTGTCCATCTCTATTAATCCCAGTAATTTAACAGTCCTCTTTTGTTGGAATCTGAGCACTCTTCCATCTGTAAGCATATAATAATTTTGCTGAGGTTGTTATATGTTGGAGAATTTTGTCATATTACTTCTCCAATGGGTCTTCTACCAATCCCAGCAAGTAAAATTCTGGTTTCATCTGAAAATTAACTTTCTTTCTTTCTTTCTTTTTTAACCATAAGATGTATTTGACTCCAGAATTTTTTGGCCTCATCACACATCCCACACCTATGGTAAAAAGATCCCACATGCTGTTGACATGTTAGGTACATCTTTATACATTTTGGCTGACTTTACTGGTGACAGATACCATTGATATATCATCATATTAAAAATATCTTCTAAATCAGAGCACAATGTGAATTTAATTCCTTCTGACAACATTCTCTGCCATTGTTCCAACATTATATTATGCCTGACATTTTTGTGCCCATTTTACCATACATTCTTTCACCACATCTTCTTCCATTTCTAAATGAAATATGAAATATAAATGAAATGTCTCGTT
This sequence comes from Iguana delicatissima, assembly GCA_948472985.1. Classification (NCBI taxonomy): domain Eukaryota; kingdom Metazoa; phylum Chordata; class Lepidosauria; order Squamata; family Iguanidae; genus Iguana; species Iguana delicatissima. The sequence goes on from CAOKZL010003068.1 coordinate 21,835, forward strand.
TCCTTTTCGTATCCTTAAGATGAGTTAAGATGAGTGGAGTTTTTTCTCTTTCTTTTCTCAGTTTATGAACCAACAATCTTCCAGATTTATCAGATTTACCAGCAACTTCAAAATCTTTCTGCTTCATAGAATATATCTTCTTCTCAATCTTGCCTAGAGTAAATTTTGATAATTGTTTCAGTAAAATCTTTATTTATTGCCTTATTGGCAGGTGACTTCCAATCTTGTCCTGAAGCAGCTGTGACTTTTCCTGTTGTTTCTTTTTAATTTCCACATTCTTTTGGATTAGGTACCCTCTCATAATTGGCCTACTAGTATCCCATACTTTTTCAATCTCATTGTCTTTATGCATTTTATTGTCCAAAAGATTTGTCAATCTTTTTTAACATTCTTTTAGAACTTTTTCTTCTCAAAGTTTAGTATCATTCAATCTCCAGTAGTCTCCTAACTCCTTCCATTTCCATGTTAAAGTTACTGGATTATGGTCTGAAAAGGTTCTTGGTAGACTGTCCATTTTTATATATATCATTGGTCAATGTCTTTGAAATCAAAAAGATATCACTTCTCAAAAATAAAAGTCTATGTAACTGTGGGGCATTAATTTCATTCGAGTCTCCAAGAAGAATCAGTTTCTCACATGAATAATTCAACAGTTTATGCAAAAACTTCTTGAAGAAAATCCTCTTATTTTCAGTAGGAGAGTAACTGAAATGTTTGACCTCAAGGTTATCAATTTGGATCCTCACATACCTCCCTTCTTGATCTTCAGACATCAATTCTAAGTATAAATTAGGATTCATGTCAATGACTACTCCACTTTTCGTAGTTTAAGACACTGCAATAAACATCTTTCCTTACCTTGTGTAATACAGCTATTGGAGACCTCTATTTCTAACATGTGTTGGAGAGCTCTAATTCTAACAAGCAAGTTATGTCTTGTTTCTGCTTTCTCAAAGAATGAAATATTTTGGTGTTTTAATGAAGTATATTCATCAGTCCCCTCATGTTCAATGTCATATATCTTGAAATCATGTCAGTCTTTAAAATAGTCCATTCCCATAGTCTCTTCTTCATCTGAAGCCTTATCTTTGCTCATACCTTGATTCGATGGGGCCTTCTGTGATTCCTGTTCCTCTTTTTCTCCTATTTTCTCCAGATCTTTTCCCTGTCTGGATGGGATCCTGTTTTGCCTCAGTTTATCCATAAAAAGGCATATCTTCTTCTTTTATGTAAAATCCTCACGGATATCTCTTTGAATATTACAGACAAAACCATCCATCTTCATCCTTTTCTCAAAGTGTCTTTGTAGTACTTGATCTCAGGTCTGATGCTGAATAAAATATACTATCACATCCCTTGGCAAATTTCTCTGTTTAGTTGCAGAAGAAAAAATGTGATACACATAGAATCATAGAACAATAGAGTTGGAAGAGACCACGGGGGCCATCCAGTCCAACCCCCGGCCATTCAGGAACACACATCAAAGCACTCCCAACAGATGGCTATACAGCTTCTGTTTAAAAACCTCCAAAGAAGGAAAGCCCACTACACTCTGAGGCAGCATATTCCACTGCCAGACAGTTCTGACTGTCAGGAAGTTCTTCCTGAGATTCAAGTGCATTCTCTTCTCCTGTAGTTTGAACCCACTGCTCCTTGTCTTAGTTTCTGGAGCAGTAGGAAACAAGCCTGTTCCCTCTTTGATATGACATCCTTTCAAATATTGAAACATAGCTATCATGTCCCCTCTTACCTTCTCTTCTGCAGACTAAACATACCCAGCTTCCTAAGCTAGTCCTCATAGGGTGTGGCTTCCAAGGCCTTCACCTTCTCTGGACACGTTCCAGCTTGTCAATATCCTTCTTGAAATGAGGTGTCTAGAACCAGACACAGTACTCCAGATGAGGCTTGACTAAAGCTTCCAAGTCATGATCCAGCTCATACTCCATCACCTCCTTTTGTTTATCCAGCAATCCTGCAATGGATTTCACCAGGCACCCTCTAATAATTTAATTTGTTTGTTCTGGGATTTCTCTAAAGTGCACACAATTTACCCTTTCACATTGCTACAATAGGGTGAAGGCATCCAGCTCTTGTTCTCATTCTCTTTCCAGTTTTTCCCCTCTGGTCTTAAACATGTCTGCCTTCCAGATTCTTTGTTCTCTGGTTTATCTGTTTTATATCTGAGGCTATCTAAGAAATAGACTGTTAGACTTCTTTCATCTTTGACTTAAATTTTTTCATCTCAGTTTTCATTTCTTTCATTTCTTTTTTGAACTCTGATGTTAAGTTTCTTCTCATCTGATCCATCTGGGTTCTCATCCATGCTATCAGGAACTTTAAAAACTGAGGTTCTTCAGTAAATCTTTGAACCATCTCTGATGTTATAAAAGGAAAATCAACAGCTCCTCTTCAGTTTTTTTCCCTAATTTTCCAGCTCTAATATTATAGTTCACAGGTGGGTTGGTGGGTGGGGAGGGTTGGGTATGTTTGTAATGTCTTTTAATGTATTTAATGTATTTCATGTTGTTTACCGCCTCGATCCATGTGGAGAGGCGGGATAGAAATAAATATTATTATTATTATTATTATTATTCTCTGATTTTAAAAAAAGGCCACTCTAAAGCTCGCCGAGGAAATAAGTAAGTAAAAAACTGCTTAGGAAAAAAAAAGGAAATAGGAAGAGAAAGATTCTCAGATTTTTTTTATCTTTATTCTCTTTTTATTTTTCTCTTTTTATTTTTTTCAAAAAGAAAAATATCTCCTTTTTGAAAAGTTCGCAAATGATACAGCTCCTTTTGAGGCACATAATAGATAGAGAGGTGGTACAGGAATACCTGGCCACACTGGATGAATTCAAGTCTCCAGGGCCAGATGAATTGCATCCTAGGATATTAAAAGAGCTGGCAGAGGTCATTTCGGAACCACTTGCTATAATCTTTGAGAAATCTTGGAGGACAGGAGAAGTTCCAGCAGACTGGAAGAGAGCAAATGTTGTCCCCATCTTCAAGAAGGGAAAAAAAGGGGACCCAAATAATTATCGCCCAGTCAGCCTGACATCAGTACCCGGAAAGATCATTAAGCAGTCAGTTTCTAATCACTTAGAAAGCAAGGCGGTAATCACGAGAAGTCAACATGGATTTCTCAAAAATAAGTCATGCCAGACTAATCTTATCTCTTTTTATGATAGAGTTACTAGCTTGATAGACGAAGGAAATGCTGTGGATGTAGCATATCTTGATTTCAGTAAGGCCTTTGACAAAATTCCCCATGACATTCTTGCAGAGAAGCTGGTAAAATGTGGGCTGGACAGGGCTACTGTTAGATGGATTTGTAATTGGTTGACCGACCGAACCCAAAGAGTGATCACGAATGGCTGCTTTTCATCCTGGAGAGAAGTGACTGGTGGGGTGCCACAGGGTTCTGTCCTGGGCCCAGTGCTGTTCAATATTTTTATCAATGACTTGGATGAAGGAATAGAGGGCATGCTCATTAAATTTGCAGATGATACCAAATTGGGAGGGGTTGCTAATACGCCAGAGGACAGGATCAAAATTCAAAATGACCTGGATAGATTGGAGAGCTGGGCCAAGGCTAACAAAATGAAATTCAACACAGAGAAGTATAAGGTCCTACACTTAGGTAGAAAAAATGGAATACAGAAATATAGGATGGGGGATACGTGGCTGGATAGCAGTACATGTGAAAGGGATCTAGGAGTCTTGGTAAACCACAAGCTGAACATGAGTCAGCAGTGTGATGCGGCAGCCAAGAAAGCCAATGCAATTCTTGGCTGCATCAATAGGAATATGGTGTCTAGATTGAGGGAGGTACTGGTACCACTCTACTCTGCTTTGGTTAGACCTCATCTTGAATACTGTGTCCAGTTCTTGGCACCCCAATTCAAGAGGGACATGGTCAAGCTGGAGCAAGTCCAGAGGAGGGCGACCAAAATGGTGAGGGGCCTGGAAAACATGCCTTATGAGGATAGACTTAGAGAGCTGGGTATGTTTAATCAGGAGGAGAGAAGGTTAAGAGGGGACATGATAGCCATGTTTAAATATTTGAAGGGATGCCATGTAGAGGAAGGAGAGGGCTTGTTTTTTTGCTGCTCCAGCGGCCAGGACAAGGAGCAATGGATTCAAGCTGCAGGAAAGGAGATTCCACCTAAACCTCAGGAAGAACTTCCTGATGGTCAGGGCTGTCCGGCAGTGGAATATGCTGCCTTGGAGTGTAGTGGAGTCTTCTTCCTTGGAGGTTTTTAAGCAGAGGCTGGATGGCCATCTGTCAGGAGTGCCTTGAGGGTGTTCCTGCATGGCAGGGGGTTGGACTGGATGGCCTGTGTGGTCTCTTCCAACTCTACATTTCTATGATTCTATGATTCTATGAGAAGCAGGTGTTACTCTCTGCTTATTCATTTCAATGCAGCCATTGCTTTCACACATTGTTCAGATTCTTTTCCCTTCAGCTGCTTTCAAACTTCAGATGATGCTCCCTGCTCACTCATTTCAATGCAGTTGCCTTTAAGAGCAACTACAGTTGGCCCTCTACATTTGTTAGATTTAGAGTTGCAGGACCCCTGCAAAAGTGGAAAAGCTAGAAATAGCAAAATGTGTGTGTCTGCCAGAAGGGTGCCATGGCATGATTGGGAGAAATGGGCATGCAGGGTCCAAACCAGGAGAGGGTTGGCATGGTGGACCTATGCTTCCTTTCTTACCTCCATCTCCTTCCTTGGGTGTGGGAGGACATCAGGAGTGGGTCTGTGGTGCTGAGGAATTTGGCTGTGAGTCATCTTTAGCTGGCCAGGCAGTGGCTGGTGGAAGAGGAGGACCAGAGGCAGATTTTTAAAGGACTGTGAAGTCTGATTGGAGTTGCCAAGACAGAATGATTCCCTGGAAAACAAGCACTTCGGGGGGGGGGGGGAGGATGGCAAAAACTTGTACATAATCAAATCCATGAAAGTTAAACCTGCAAATGTCAAGGGCTGACTCTACATTCACACAGATGTCACTTTATTTTGTCTTCAGATCCTTTTCAATACCACATGGTGCTCTCTGCTCATTCTGCTCCATAGAGTCTCCTTTGAAGGCAACTTTCTCTAAAGGCAACTTCCTTCGCAGAGCAGCCAGTAATTTTACTTTGGTTATTTAAGATCTGTCCTATTTATTTCCACTTTAAGGTAAATTAAAAGTTCTTTCTTATGTAGATTAACATTTATTCACTTACATACATTGTTTTAGTGTCCATAAAATAAATATAAATTCAAAATTTTAATATGTTTCAGTCTGTCAACAAGCATTTCTGGACTAAGCATTTTTTGCAATCACTTTTAAAAATAGAAAAATTAGAATTAAAAAAAACTTTCTCTCACTCTTTAATCCACTCTCCAGCGCTGTTTCAGTGCCTCTTTAGACATCTCTATATCGGCTGCATAATCATGTAAACTGAAATTCAATTAAATGTTACTTTATATGTGCCCATGATCATTAGTATTAATTTTCCCATTTTTAAACTGAAGGTAAAGCCCAATCCCCCTTCATCAAAGCCACTATTCAGACAATTTCTCTTGGAGGAAAACTATGTTCTAAAAGTTAAAGAAGGTCCATGTTAAGCAAAATATTTTCTTGAATTATGTATTTCTTAACTCTTCACAAGATGTGGATTTCGTGGAGTTTAGACATTTTTATAAGCTGGCAAAAACACACTGTGGGACTTGATGGCATTCATGATCCCCACTCCATTAGCCAGGAAGAGCCCAGGAACCTTGCTGGTTAATCTCTCATGCTCCCTTTGTCCAGGGAGCAAAAACAGATGAATCCCTTCACAGGAATCCACTTAAAACATCTTGCATCTTGTCTCTCCCTTATCTCCTTACCAAAGTGACGAAAGAAGCAACCGATCACTTCTCCATTTTCCATTGGAAACACTAAAAATGAATTTTTAATAATAGGACTAAAAAGCATATGGAGAAATACCCAAATTATTTTTGTTTGTAGGGGAATCATTTTAGAAGAGATGATTTGTGCTTAGAGAAGTGCTTTTATTTTCTCCCTTTCAGCTACCAGTATCCTTTCAGGAAATGTATGCACATTTCACCAAGAAGGATTGGGATCTCCTGGATTAAGGAAGTCAGGTTGGAGAATGATGGCAATGTGGCCTCTTCAGGTAAGGAGCATTTTCACCGTCACTGGATAAACCCTGAAGAAACTGAAATCTGTGCCTTGTCAGTTAATGGAGGAAATTAACCAGAATGGAATAGACATTCTTGGCTAAGAGGAAAGGGAGGAATATTGGATAAAAGCAAATCCTGGGTTTCTAGTTCAGCTCCTAATAGGATCTTCTTCCTTCCCAATCAGGTAATGAGCAGGAGGAAGAGAATTTTTTGGAGCCCTTTATGGTGTCCCGTGAAACAACCAAGATTGTCCTAAAGAAAGAGAAGTCTGGAAATCAAAGGGGACTGAAAATACAAAAGGGAAATCGATCCAAGAATGGGAAGAAAAACTCCTCTGCTTCTCAGGAGGATAAAATTTGTGAACTTCTGACTCCCCAGGAAAACTAGAAAGGGAACAGAAGGATAACCTGTTCTGTCTGTGGAAAAATATTCCAATATAAATTTTACTTCAAGATACATTACAGAATTCACTCAGAGAAGCCATATCAATGCATGGAGTGTGAAAAGAGCTTCAGTCAGAGTGGACAACTACATTTGCATCAAAAAACCCACACAGGGCAGAAACCATACAAATGCATGGAATGTGGAAAGAGCTTCTCTTATAATGATTATTTATATTCACATCAAGAAACTCACACTGGGGAGAAGCCATATAAGTGCATGGAATGTGGAAAGAGCTTCAGCCATAGTGGAAAACTACATTCACATCAAAGAACCCACATAGGGGAGAAACCATATAAATGTATGGAATGTGGAAAGTACTTCAATCGGAGTGATGAACTATATACACATCAAAGAATCCACACAGGGGAGAAACCATATAAATGCACGGAATGTGGAAAGGGCTTCATTTGTAGTGCAAACCTACATAGACATCAAAGATTGCACACAGGGGAAAAACCATACAAATGCATGGAATGTGGAAAGAGCTTCAGGCAGCGTGCACATCTACATAGACATCAAAGATTGCACACAGGAGAAAAACCATATAAATGCATGGACTGTGGAAAGAGCTTCAGTCAGAGTGGAGATCTCCACTCACATAAAAAAATCCACACAGGAGAGAAACCACATATATGCACAGAATGTGGAAAGCGCTTCTCTCACAGTCAAACTTTACGCTTACATCAAAGAACCCACACAGGAGAGAAACCATATGAATGCATGGAATGTGAAAAGAGCTTCTCTTGTAGTCAAAGTTTACGTTCACATCAAAGAACTCACACAGGAGAGAAACCATATCAGTGCATGGAATGTGGAAAGAGCTTCTCTCATAGTCAAAATTTACGTTCACATCAAAGAACTCATACAGGGGCCAAACCATATAAATGCATGGAATGTGGAAACAGCTTCAGTCATAGTGCAAGTCTACATTCACATCAGAGAGCCCATACAGGGGAGAAACCATATCAGTGCGTGAAATGTGGAAAAAACTTCCGTCAGAGTGCCCATCTATATTCTCATCAAAAAACCCACACAAGAAGAACCAAATAAACACATGGAAAGAGCTTCAATTGGAAAGAACATCTACAATAACACTGAGGAACTTGCAGAGGCATAAACCTGTGCATGGAATGTGGAAAGAACCTCAGTCATAGTGCAAATCTACATTCACATAAAAAAACTCAAACAAGGGAGAAGCCATAAATATCCACGGAATGTGGAATTAACATCTCTTGTAATGACAACACTGACATCAAAAGAACCACACAAGAGAGAAACCATATAAATGCAGAACGTAGAAAGAGCTTCAGTGATTGTAGAATATTGATTAAACATCAAAGAACTCACTCAGGGTGCTATGTTTATGCTAACATAATGCAGGAATTAGTGTTATAAATAATATATGAAATGTAGAAATTTACTTCAATCAGATTGCTTTCTGAGAAACAGGATCTCTATCCAGCTTCATTATACTTTTGCTGTTGTAGAAAAAGCAGGTTCTGTGCTAGCCAGTAATGTCTCCCAACAGAGCACCCTAACAGCATGCTTCAGTTAACAAAGCATCTCACAGTGAATCTTTTTTAAGTAGCATTTTTTCACCCAATTAGCTTCTGCTTTCTTCCTTATCCTTTTTTTAGCATAGTGGTTCTCAAGCTTCCTAATGCCGCAACACTTTAATACAGTTCCTCATGTTGTGGTGACCCCCAACCATAAAATTATTTATTTATTATTTACAATTCCTCCCTCCCCGGCAAAGGCTGCCTTGCCAGCCAGGAACAGAGGGGGCAGCAGGCAGGGAGGGAAAGAGGAGCCACGCGTATCCCCCGGGAAAAAACTCCAAGAACCCCCCCAGGCTCTGCTTCTGCTTCGCTCTCATTTCCGCTGGGGGGGCAGTGTGGGAAAAGTTTCCAGAGTGTCATCCCTGGCCGGGGGGGGAGGAATCCCAGCGCCTTTGTCTTTTGCGGCGGGCGCAGCTCGCTCCCCTGGAAAAGCGCCACCTTGTGGCCCCCCGGCCCTTCAGCAGTGCCCCCTCTGTGGCGAGTGGGGCAGGGGCCATGGTGAGAAGGGGGCCTGCCCCCCGTGCTGCTGCCACCCCCCCAAGTTGGCCTGTCAGACGGGAGGTTCTCATGATAGCAGAGAAGGGGAGCGATTTCAGTCCCTTCTGAACAGGGGGCAGGAGGATGCGAGCGCGTGGCTCACGCTTGCGCACCACCACTCCTGGGCCTTTTCCACACATTACCTTATCGCGGAGGTGGGTGCCATTCGCGCAAGCAGGTTCTTGCACGAGGTGCTCTCTTCGCTGCTCCTTTGCCCCGCAGCTGGCTTCCTGGTCACGCAACCACCCCGCCCCTTCCTCCTCCAGCGCAGCCTGCAGTTCCCAGGCTGCACTGCAGAAGGAAGGAGTAGGGTGGTCGTGCGACCAGGAAGCCAGCTGCAGGACAAAGGAGCAGCGAAGCGAGTGCCTTGTGCAAGAACCTGCTTGCGCGAACGGCACCCCCCACCTCCGCGATACGGTAACGTGCGGAAAAGGCCCAGGAGTGGTCGTGCGCAAGCGTGAGCCACGCGCTCGCATCCTCCTGCTCCCTTTGGCGGGAGTGCATGCGGCCACACGTGCTCCCATCAAAGGGGGCAGGAGGACGCGAGCGTGTGGCTCATGCTTGCGCACCACCACCGAGGAGGGAATGGAGCCTAAGACCATCAGAAATACTTATTTTCCGATGGTCTTAGGCGACCCCTGTGAAAGGGTTGTTCGACCCCCAAAGGGGTCACAATCCACAGGTTGAGAACCACTGCTTTAGCAGGACATGTTTTAAGCAGCATCAGTGTCGAGAAGATGGTAAAGGAAGTCTGTGTTTGAAAGAAAATTCAAAAAACTATTCAGAAAAAAATTCAAAAAATTATTGATATCCAACAGTTTTGCATATATTGTTCAATATAAAAATACATCCCTCCCCAGTTGACATGGCTGGGATTAAGTTTTTTTCCCCACCTGTTTGTACTGGACTAATTTTACATGAAGAGGAACATGTAGCATATGCTAGCCATTAAGGCTATGAGCCAACTACAAATCCATCTACACCAGCAGTTTGAGAAAATAGCAAGGAGAACCTTGACCAAAACTGTACTGATCCAAGACACATTACATTCACAGCATTCTCCTCATTTACAAAACATGTAAGTCATTAAAAAATAATAGAATTAGTCTGGTTCATCTTGTTTTTGGGAAACTCAAGCTGTCTCTTAATTCCCCTCCTCATAATTTTTATGAGTTTTAACATGAACAAGAAAAATAAACATGATTGTGAGTCCTTTGAAAAACAATATCCACCATATAACTGTATGAAAGAAATCAGTGCAAGGGCAGATGAAGCTGAATGTGATCTCTTTATACGCTTCTTCCACGAAACCAGTTTATTACTGGACATGATCACCACGTGTGGAGGTCAGTTCTTCTTCTCACAACCTATCTCCAACATCTCTAATTTAACTTTTATATTTAACATTGCTCAGATGCCGTGTCCTATCTTTTTATCATTTTAAGACTGTCTTCTCTGATTTGCAAAGTTTACTTTAGTTGGCTTCACTGACCATTACATTGAACACTTTTCATCAGACATTTGGGTGTTAAGGTCATTTTCCCATGCAAATTTATGCCCTAAATTTTTAAGAGAAAGATGAGATAAGAACACTTTCTATATACTCTGGTTGGTAAACCTTTAGGTGTTTCTGATACAGATATAAACAATTCTTAAAAAGGAAATAAGAGTGCATTGCTTGCTCCCTTTCTTGTAACAGAGATGTCTAATGCAATATTTGAAAAATATGGACACATTGTGATTTGTCATTGTCCAGTCGTTCACATATTTGGATTCCTGTTATGGGGTTACCATCTATTAAAAGGTCTCTTAATCTATACAGGCTTCCAGGTTTCCATTGATGTAATCTGTAGTTGAGAATGCAAATATCCTAGGACACAGGTGCAGATGCTGACAGAGACAGGCACCTTTCCCAACAGCCACAACACACAGTCTTGAACTCAGCAATACCTACTGCAGCCCAGTGTGGATAAGAAAGAGTGCTTATATAGGAAAGTCTCATTAATCAGGCAACAGCTGAGGGAGGCTGCTGGCCCATAAATACCACAGACTTGGTGGCAAGAATTCTAGTGCTGACAACTAACTTCTGGTGGAAGCAGCACAGTGGTGGGGCAGTGGAGCAACCTGGAGTCATCCTTTGATCCCTGTCTTGTGTTCCTGAAGGATTTTGGACCTTGCTTTCTCTGCTGACCATGCTACTGGATACTCCCTTGAACTGATACCCTGGATTTATCACTAATCTAATTGCCTGATTGATAAGCTTCTGTAAACCTGACTGTGGCTGATACTGCAGACTCTGTGTCATGACTGTGAATCTTGGCTGGCTACCTAAACAGGACAGCAGTGAAAATGGAGACAATGGGACTTAACGTTTAAAAAAATATTCCATATTTGAAGAACATTTCAGAGAAATGGTCACTTTCTATTAAAAAGTATTGCTTAAATTTTGGCAAGTTATTTACCCTGTATCTCTTCTTACGTATGAACTATAGTGGGTGTTGAATTACTCTGGCTAGTAGTCTCAGGTAAAATGCATTGTGATGCAACTTGAGGTTGGAAATACCCATGCCTCTTTCTTTGGTGGTTTGAAATGATATTATTTTTAGTGGTCCTGCCCTCCTTTCTTTTTGCTAATGAAATTGTAAATAGATTTTGCCTAATATAGGCCAGGAGTGAGAAAAGGGTCTCTCACAGACTTGGAGGATTCAGCTTCCTTTGAGGGCTGGAAGGTGGTCTCATTCACATCCTTAGACTGAGGAGGAGGAGTATGAGCCTCATTCTGACTTGGCATAGATGGTTTCCCTCCCTGCAGACCTAAGGACCACATTGTGAGATAGAGTTCTACCCTTGAGTTCCAAGGCAGAATAGTGGTGTGGGTCAGTATTTATCCACAGAGTTTTTGAAATGTCCTTTGTCTTCTAAGAAATTGGGTCCTGAATACATAGGACTGTTACCCTGTTTACTGGGTGTCCTGGGAGGGACACCTATATGCGCTCTCAGTTAACTAAGTTTGAGGAAATTAGCTAGAGCACAAGTTAGCAATGCGAGAGGCAGAGCAATGCAGCAGAATCTTTTACCCAATGTCTACAGGGTCAGGCCAAGTCAAGAAGCACACCAAGTTATAAGAATAATTGAGATTTTATTAAATACAGACACACAATGTATGCAACACACAATCACACAAGTAACTAAGGAAAATAAAGGTTGGAGTGGTATAGAGGGATTTTTCAGAGGGATAGTTCATATGGGTAATATGAAACCTGTCCTGAAGCCTGGAAGAATAGAGAGCAATGCTGGGGTTCGATGTGGCTCAGCATGTGGAGCTGAGGGGAAGGTCGCCAAGCAAAGTGGCAGCAAGGCAGTCTGGAACTCGGGAGCGATCCGAGGAAGGTCTCAGATTCAGGATTTTTTATAGGGAGAAATGTAACTGCAGGCTATTCTGTACCTGGGGAAAACAATGAGTTTCAGGCGCAACACAAAGCTTTGGAAGTTAAGTCCGAATTGACAAAGAGGCAGACAGTATGCAAATACTCAGTGCTTGGCAGTTGAGTATCCAGCTTGCCAAGTTGCCTGCTTGGGGCAGGGAGTCCTTTGTAAACAGCGTGCATACATCATGAGGGTGTTTGCAGAGAGGTCTCCTAAAGCGGTGATCTGGCTATTTCTGGCCTGTATTGTCTTGGGATATTGCAGCGTTTGATGGCCAAGCCTAGTTCTGTGCTTATCCGGGGGCCTCACAAACACATGGAGAGGGGTGGTGGAAGAGAGCCAAATTATTGGTATCAAAATGATATCTTTATGCTATCTCCAAGGAGGCCTAACCTGCAGTAACAGGACTATTTTGCATTATATGCTTAGTGAATGATGTGATGGCTGAATTAGAGTTGCCCAAGTCTTACAGACAAATACACCATTTTTCATTCCAGCCTTCTCAAACCGGTGGCGGTGCCAGACAAGTGACAACTTGCACAGCCAGCCTCTCCTCCACCAGTCATCATGGGATAGGATCAGCATTTTGAAATTTCTGAAATTCTGGATTCATAATGGTTCAAGAGGCAACTTAAGTATTTGGTTATTTGGAAACACCTGCCTACTAATGAATAAGAATGGGTGGACACCCAACGTTAGAGCCCTCCACATGGTGCACAAGTTTCATGACACGTACCCAAATAAGCCAGGATAGAGAAGGGAGAGGGAACCAGTTTTTTTGAGAGGCAGAATGTCAGGTTGGCTTTGCTTTCCCTGTTGTGCCTTTAAGTTGTTGCCTTGCATTGATGCTTAAATGAGTTTTGTACTGCTGTGAAAGGATGATGGGATCAACTCAGAAACAGTGTGCTGAGAATGGGGGGATATTATTGGAATGATCTGTGACAAGAATGAACAGACATGGCTGTCACTTTGTTGGAAGGCAGAATGAGAAAATGGGAGGAGGACAGAAAAGCCTGGGAAAAGAGTTGTTGTGATTAACTGCCAAGCAGAATACTAGTGTGAATCATAGAGTTGGAAGAGACCACAGGGGCCATCCAGTCCAACCCCGTGCCATGCAGGAACACACATCAAAGCACTTCCGACAGATGGCCATCCAGCTCTGCTTGAAAACCTCCAAAGAAGGAGACTCCACCACACTCCATTGAGGCAGCATATTCCACTGCCAGACAGCTCTGACCATCAGGAAGTTCTTCCTGAGGTTCAGGTGGAATCTCCTTTCCTCCTTTCCTGTGTGTTAATTTGAAATGTTATAAGGTGCTGCAAATCCAATAGTTCTTTAGTCTTGGCAATTGCCAAGGTGTGCTGCTGTTTCTTTACTTTTCTGAATAAAGCTTTTGTACCCTCTAAGCCTATTTTCTGAAACTGGAGCTAGCTAGTACATTATAGACAGCTCTGTTCCTTCTCTGCATGTGCCCACTCTTCCTCACTGACCACTTCAGAGGGTAAATGGGTCTGGTTCTGGGAAGGACCAAGCAGGGTGGAAGGAAGAAGCTGCCTTTCTAGTCCAAGGAAAGGCACCCAAGAATTGCTGTGACTTCCTGACTGTGGATGGATCTTTCCTCTTCTGAACAGATACACACAGGACCTTCTGCAATTGCTTGGACCTCAATCGTTGGCTACAACTGCTAGAAATCCTCCTCTGATATTAAAACAGGCAGAGAATGGTGGATTAGGCATTTTCTCCCTCCACATCCCACTCTCCTTCTGGATCAAGGGTTCTCTGTGCAGATCTACCCTTTCCTCATCCACAGGCTCTGGTCCTGGGTCACAGTCCCCATGTGCCTGACTCCTCCTCCTCCTCCAGAAAGTCTTTTAGGGAAGGGCTGAAGGAGACTTCCTTGGTGCTCAGGTGTCATTTCCTTGGATCTGGGGTATGAGAGCAATTTTGGCAATGCCCCCAAGGAGTGAGATTTTCTTCCCTTTTTGACTTCTTGCTCTGTTTTCTGGAAAAAAGCCTCTCCCAGCTCCTCTTTGGAATAAACAAGCCCTTGACGCAGAAAGGGGAAAGGGAGTAAGGAACCCAAGAAGGAAGGCAGGATCTGAGCAGCAGACCTTGCTCCTGAGGAGCTTGAAGCTCCAGAGCCTCTTGGAAAATTCCTCCTCTATAGTGTGTGAGCCCCCTGCAGGGCCAGGGTTCTTCAGGGAGGTCCCGCTCAGCCTAGAAGGCACAGAGGAATCTCCTTATGAAGGACCTTCATGCAGCTGCCATCTTGCCCTTCCCATAATGGGGTTCTGAGACTGTACTGGCTTCCTAAGAGTCAGAAATCCAAAAGGAAGAGCTTCCCCAACCCCTTTCCCTTCATATCAGGTAGAAATGCTAAAAGGTCTGAAAGGCATAAAAGACTTAGTTTCAGGAAAAAATGTCAGACCAGTCTGGAGTTCACTTGGGATCTCAAAATCAACCCTTTTTTCCTCAGAAGGGAACTGTGGAGGGAGGAGAGAGAAGAAGGAGTGTAAGGAGAGACATCGCACGCAGTTTTTTTTGCGCAAGGGCCCCTTGAGCGTTGCGTAAATGGGAGCGTCGGTCCATACAACGCACTCCCGCTCCCACGACACTCAGGAGCCTAAAGCGGGGTGTGCGCGCATTTTTTAATTTTCGGCTCTAAGCTGAAAATACTGTGCGGTCGTGCAATGCTCGCAGGGCTCTCGCGCACTTGCCTGCGTGTGGTGCGTCGAACAAGCTGGCTGGGTTGTGCTTCCTTCCCCCAGCGCAGCCTACAGCTCCCAGACTGCACTGCGGAAGGAAGGGGAGGGGCTCTAGCGCGATGGTCGCGCTACCAGGAAATGACCTGCGGGACGAAGGAGCGGGGAAGCGGCAGCTTTCCGGCTCAGGCTTTTTGCGCAAGACGCCCCCCCAGCCGCGCAAACAGGTAGCATGCGAAAAGGGCCATTGTCTCCATGGCTCCTTGCCAGTGGCTTGGGTAGTGTCAGTGTGATGGTAGGACCAAGGCACTCAGCATATGTTCAAAGGCATCTTAATTTTAAATATGACTTCACACAATGTTCCCTAAAGTCACCCCTGATGCTAAGACCCGATTAGGTTCAATTAAGGCTTGTCCCAGTGCTTAGGATACGTATGTGAAGCAGCAAAAGTCAACCTCTTTGGCATCGCTGGATTTCTACCTCATATCTCACCAGGATTTGGGTCCTCATTGCATGGTGAGGTTGTGCTGTTTTTCTTCCTCAGGTGGATGTTCACGTGTATCTCACATCTTTGTAAATGAATGCATGTTGCACATTTGTAATATTAAGGCAATTTTCATGTCCATTTTTAAAAAGCATCCTTTTATCAAGGGCATAATTTGGGGGCACGACTATGCTTCCTAGCTCATTGATACATTGCTCTTGCATTTGGGCTCCAATTCCATTGTGAGATGTTTTGTTATCAAAAGAACTAAAATGAACCTCTCCCCATCCATAATGGTTAGAGCAACCTTGGCTGTAATGGATACACACATACCCAGCCCCAGCACCCCACCTTCTGTTGGAATCTTCACGTTCTTTCTAGCAAACTCAAACACATCTAAAGTAACCTGCATCCAACTCCCTCCTCCTAGTATTAATATCTTAATGTCTGTGCCGTAACCTCTGAGTCTTTACATTGTTCAAAGTGGACAGAAACCCAACAGGAGAAGACGGCACTTTGGGTGTTCTCTTGCAAAAAGAGATTGCCTGGTTTGATTCCCCAAAGGCTCTCTAATGGGTCAAAGCCACGTGGAGTATAAACCAGTTCCTTCTTCCCATCCTTCTTCTCAGCACAGCTCCCCTCTAATCCAGTTACCTCTCTCTCCCCACAAACTGCATGCCAATTCCTTTCCTAGTAAGGGAAGGAAGGAAAGGAGGGTTTTCTCTGGACTTTGGAGTGTATCTATTCAGGTGGAGGAAGACTAGGGGCTCTGATCTCGATTTCAGTAAGGCCTTTGACAGAGAGCTGGCACAAAATTAACAAAATGAATTTCAACAGGGAGAAACTTTAGTACGATGAATTAAAGTTCTGAAGCCTCTGGATTATAACAATTTGTGCAGAGGAGGAAGAGGAGGGAGGAGAGTGGAGGCATGAGGCTTTGACTTTGCCATTTGCGGGTTGGTGTGCAAGTCCCACTCTCTCAGCCTCGGAAGGAGGCCAAGGCAAAAGCATCTGAAGACATCACAGAACAAGAAGAAGCCTTAATGAGCAACAAAGAAGTATTGGACCAAAATTCATACCACTGTATCAGAAATTCCTTTCAGAAATTTCCAGTGTCACCTAAACTATATTGATTAAATATGACACAAGAACTCAATTTTAAAATCACAAGGAAATATCGGAGAATATTATTATATATGGGCACAGCTGCAAGAAACCTATTTGCCAAATTATGGAAAAGAAATTCCTGATACAGAAGATTGGCTGCATGAATTAACGGAAATGAAAGAATTAGGCCCAGATTAAAGAAAAAAAACTGTTGAGATATCTAGATAAGATATTTGCATTATAGTAATAAGAAGAAAGAACATATATAATTTATGACTTAGGAAACTTAAGAAAGCATAAACCCAAACCAATGAACTGACAGGAAATCGCTGTATGTTAAGACTATTAACTCTACAGTTAGACGCAGGATGAACTTTGAATAGAACTCTAAAGAAGCTTAACTTAATTTATGTGAATATTACAACAAAGGGAAGGCAGGAAGTAAAATGGACTTGGAATAAAAAGTGATGGAAATAATAAGGTGAGATAAGAATGTAATGTGGTATTTAATATGTTATTAAAAGATCAACCTCCATCAGAAATCTCCAAACAAGGTGAAAGTAATATGCCTGTTTTTTTAAATGTGTAAATATATTCTTTTCTTTATAAAAAATAAAATAAAAAAGAACAAGAAGTCTGAATGACTGCCCTACTAGCTGAAAGCATGCTGATGCAGCTAAAAGCTCTCCTGGGACAATAATAAATTGAATGGCTGTCAACTGAGCCCCTTTCTGGAAGAGCCCTTCCACCCATACGCCTTTTACAAAGTTCAGAAAAGTTAGTTTGCTCAACAGTAACTGCTGGCATGCCTGGGAGCCATCACCATAAAAAAGTAGCTTCGCGGTTTCCAAGGAGGGAGGGAATGGGAGCCCCGCGATTGTGTTTCAGGAAAATCAGCAAAGAGCCCTGTAGGATCTGAAAGGCTGACTGGCAGCCTTTAGGGTGGAACAAGATTCGTGGTTGTCTTTAAAAGCAGCGTCCCGCTCACTCAAGAGAAATTCAAGGGAGGCCAAACCATGTACAGGGGACATGTTTGGAGGAGGAGAGGAATCAGGCTTCAGTCATTGGCAATCAACATGATGGAGGTCACTCCAAACACTGAGGGCACATCCTAGTCCTTCTCTTATCCCCTCCCCAAAAAGAAGAAAACTGAAGGGAAGCCAAGGCTGGGACTCTCAAGAGGGGGCGGGAAATTGTTGGATCTGTGATGGTCTTGTTCTCCTTCTCTCTCCTGTCCTTCTGTGCTCCCTTCAAAATTTCTACCCCCACAGCAAGGAAAAGACATAGTGTGGCAGCTGTTGGTAGGAAGGACCACATCATGGGGTCCTGAGGAATGGCGGAATCTAATTTTTGAGCCCAGTTGGAAGCAGAGAAAGAAGAAACACAGAAAGACAAAATCATTAGTGAAATTCATGGACCGTGGAGAAAAAGGGAACATCGTCACTGGCAGCCTATGGGGCACCCCTCAGGTATGGAAGGAAGGAGGTGTCAAAGTAGTTGTGGGGAGGGGGTTCCCCGTTTTCCAACAGGAGCAGCTTCACTGGCTTCATCTCTTTGCCACCAATGGAACTTACTAACCCAATTTCCACCCTCTACATTGCTTCTTTGCATTCAATGAGGCAAAGCTCTTACTCCACTTTCTGGCTGTTCTGAGAAACTGAAGCAACAACTCTCCGTAGAGATGTTCGATGTAAAGTCGAAAGCTTTCACGGCCGGAATCCATAGGTTGTTGTGGGTTTTCCTGGTTTTGAGGCCGTGTTCTATTAGTATTTTCTCCTGACATTTCTCCTGCATCTGTGGCTGGCATCTTCAGAGGATCTGGTGGCATGGAAGTGAGACAGAGTATATATATGTATGTAGTCCCCGGGTGGGAGGAAGCAATTTGCATGAGTTACAGTTGGCCTGTGTGATGGCCTATTGTTAAATGGGATATCCCCCAGGGTGTATTATTAGTAACAGTGCGTTCAGTACATTAGCAACCCATTGTATTGTTCCCTGCGGAGGGACCTCCAGAGTCTGGGTGGTGTTCATCGGCATATTTTTGAGTCTTGATTTTAGTGTTCTTCAGTACTGATAGCCATTCTGGACCATTCTGACAACTACTATGTCAGACTACACAGAGAGGCCATTGAAATCCATAAATACATAGACGATTTCAACAGGAAAGAAGAAATTTGGAAAGTAAACAAGATTTGGCTTAACAAGAGTCCAACTGGGAGGCGCGCTCTTCCTTTGAACTGATGGCACCTCCTCTCCTCCAGTCAGTACTTCCTCCTCTGTTCTCTTTTCCCATAAAGATAATATTGGAGGGGGAAGTTCCACATTGTGTCTGGTTCCACTTGTGGAAGCTCAGCAAGGAGGAGAAGGCTGAAACACACATGCACGCACGCATGCACGCATGCACGCACGCACACACACGCACGCACACTGCAAAAATGAGGGATTGGGACCAGGATGATTAGAAGGTATTGGGCACAGTCTTTTTTTCCCCTTTTTCTTCTTCTATTTTTTTTTTTTTTTTTTGGAGGCGACAGCCTGAAATAGTTCAGAGATTACTCTGTGATTTACCCCTTAATGCCCAGGAACTCCCCAGAACAGAAAAAAAACAGACCCCCAACTCCAGCTTCCTAGCTGATCCAACCAAAGACATTCAGGAGCTGAAGGGAGGTCACTTGCTAAGACATTGTGTCCTGGTGGCCAGTGGTTAAATGCCAGTACTGCAGACACAAGGTTGTGAGTTCGATCCTGCCAGGCTCCAGGTGGACTCAGCCTTCCATCCTTCCGCAGGTCGGTAAAATGAGTACCCAGCTTGTTGGGGGCAATTAGCTAAAAATACAGTGTAAACTGCTGAGATAACACTTAGTTGATAAGCAGTATAGAAATAAATGATATTGCTATATATATTGCTATCCCTCCCCACAACAAAAGGCCACCCCTGGTAGAGGCCCCACTCCAAGCAGCGCCCCTTCCCAGAATGAAAAGGGCTGCCCAGGAAGCCCACAGCATCCTTGTTATGTCTCCCCCAGCTGGTCCCAATGAGGTACTGGGAGGTTGCATTGGCTTCTTTTACTCCATGCATGCATGTGTGTGTGTTCCAGGCCCTTCTCTGGAAGGGGGCTCCCCCCACCACAGAAAGACACAGACATGCATGTGCCATTTCAGTGTGGGGCCACCCCTTTGTGCAGAGGGGGAACTATGGTATGTGTGTGTGTGTCTATGTCCCTTCAAGTCGCCTGTCGATTTATGGTGACCCCTGAATTTTTTCTTATGCAAAAAATCTTCAGAGGGGATTTCGCCAGTTTCTTCCTCTGAAATAGAGCCAACAGTGCCTGATCTTTGCTGGCAGTTTCCCATCCAAAGACAAACCAGGATTGACTCTGCTT
Source organism: Iguana delicatissima (assembly GCA_948472985.1). Classification (NCBI taxonomy): domain Eukaryota; kingdom Metazoa; phylum Chordata; class Lepidosauria; order Squamata; family Iguanidae; genus Iguana; species Iguana delicatissima. The sequence continues at coordinate 41,647 of CAOKZL010003068.1, forward strand.
AGCTTTGAAAATCAGAGGGGCCCTTAGGGTATTTGAGAGGAGCAGAATTCTTTCTTGTGTAGAGGGCAACACGCTCATTTGGTTTGCACCCCCATTCCTCAGCTGCACCCCTGCCTTTGAGCACCCTGATCCTGAGCAAAGGACTGTGGAGCAAGCCTGTCCTGGGGGAGGAAGGGCCCCTCTCGCACCCCTCTGCCTGGGAAGGAGAAGACAGGATCGCTTCTCCCACTGCACTCCCTTCTCTGGCCAATTTTCTATTTCTCCCTCAGCTGTCCATACTTTAAATCTCACACTTCCAAAGCAATAAAGAGTATAGATTATAAAGAAAAAAAATAAAAAGAGTTAAAGGATTAAATATGAAATCACCAAATAAGAACAATAGACAAGTTAAAAAAAAAACACAGACAGCACATAGAAGTATCGTCTCCTAAAAAAATCGAAGCAGGAACTGAAAAGCAAAACTTAAGCTGTATGCGACAAAGGGCTCCTTGTGATTTCCAGATAGATGAGTTAAACGTAATACTTCTTGCTTGAACAAAGGGTCTCGTCAAATGACAGTGTAATGTCCGTGTGCAGGGAAAACTCCCTCCACCCCACCCCACCTGCTCCACTGAAGCTCACAATGTCCCCAGAGCCTCTGGATCTGCTATATCTGCTCTGTTCTTGAGCAGACCCTTCATAGATCCAGATCCTGGGCCTATGGATTCTTTGGCTCTGCTGTGGACTCTGGAATATGTTAAGCACTCTACAGTTATTACTGCTTTGCTTTTTGGCTTTTACATCTGCCACCCGGCGTCAGAACTGCACAAGTTGAACAAGCGAATATTTTATATATCTCAATATTGTTTGAGCTTCTTTATCCAGAAAGCCAAAATACACCAAAAACAGAAACCTTTTGCCCCAGCTGCCCAATTCTGCCTTTGAAGGGGCGGCTATGTAGCACCTGCTGGTTCATCTTGTTACCCTGATTACTGGGGGTCCCGGGAGGGATGCCAAATTAAACTATCAATAAAAGCAATTTGGGGGGAAATTAGCTGAGAGCACAAGTTGACAATGCGAGAGGCAGGGTAACGATGCGGAATCTTTTACCCAATGTCTATGGGGTCAGGCCAAGCCAAGGAGCACACCAGGTTTTAAGAATAATTGAGAATTTTATTAAATACAGACACACAGTGTATGCAAAAACACACGCACTCAGATAACTATAGAAAATAAAGGTTGGAGTGGTATAGAGGGATTTTGAGAGGGATTGTTGAATTAGGTGATATGAAACCTGTCCTGAGGTCCAGGGAAACCACTGTGGAAGTCTGGAGTTGCACAGTTGTGGTCAGTCTAACTGCGGGGAAGGCTCGCCAAGCAAAGCGGCGGCAGGACAGGATGAAAATCGGGAGCAATCCGAGGAAGGTCTCGGAATCAGGGGTTTTTATAGGGAGAAATGTGACTGCAGGCTAGCCAGTACTTGGGGAAAACAGTAAGTTTCTGGTGCAAGACGAAGCTTTTGGAAAGGTCAAATTTAACATAATGGTTTTTAGTCCGAATTGACAAAGGAGAAGACAGTATGCAGTTGTGCAGTGCTTGACAGTTTAGAGTTCAGCTTGTCAAGTTGCTTTTTCAGAGTAGAGAATCCTTTGTAAGTATCGTGCATACTTAATTTGAGTGTTTACAGGGAAGCCCCCTAAGCGATGATCTGGCAGTTTCTGCGGTGCCTGTATCGTTGTTTGAATATTCCAGCGATCAGTGGCCATGCCTAGCTCTGTGCTTGTTCGGGTGACCCCCAAACACGTGGAGAGGAATGGGAAAATGAAGCCAAATCAGTGATATCAAAATGATATCTTTGTGCTATTTCCAAGCAAGCCTATACTGCAGTAACAATCTCTCAGATCTGAGGAGCGCCGCAGCCATCACCTCAAAGACAGAAGTGGGCATCTGGCGGCAGAAGAGAGAGAGAGAGTGACTAAAGATTTGTGGAACGGCAGGAGGCATGGATTAGCACTGAGTGCTATGCTTGGATTCCCACCATTTTACAGATAGTCAGTTTCTCTCCAGCCTTGCCTCTCATACACAACACAAGTAGGAAATGAATGAAATGCAAGGCTATTCTAAAAAGGTACAGTGTTCCAAACCCCCCAAAATCTGAAATATGGAACACTTTTGCTTTTAAGAACCCCTTTAAGAATTTAATAACTTCATGACATTTCCCTTTCCTGTCCTGTAAAGGTCTTCTGGGACAGTACTGCAAGTAGCAACATGCCAGCAGTAGGGAAGAAGGAGATGGAAGTGCTTGATGCAGCTCTGTTTGAAATTGGTACATTTTAAAAGAACTTTATATTAATGATTTTTTTCTTCTTTTGATAATGTGACTCTCTTTGTTCTTAATAAGAAGATACGGATAGTAGTTATTTTTCTTTACTTCTTTTTCTCTGCTGAATGGATTGTTATACATTTTCTCCCCTAGTGGACACTATGTTGCCTAGGGAAAAAAAACTATTGTTGTGCTGTTTTATCTTTATCTGGTGTCTTTTGCTGCCTCCAGATCCTCTAAAAACAAAGCTCTTGCTTTTGGTGAACAGGCCAATCAATTTTGGCAAGTCAAGTGGAAGTCTTGACCGTAGCAGATCTTGCAATTTAGATCTGGGAGTACTTTTTCTGCCTGGAAATTCAATTAATGGTGCGTATGGCTTGATCACCTGAACGACCCTACTAACTTAAAACGGACTTTATAAGTTACTTTAAAAACTTAAAGAAAAAAGAGAATACAACCACTACACCATGTTGACTAAGAGGGGTCTCCAGTCAGATAACTGTGGCACTCACTTCTTTTCTTCAGTGCCTTCTTCCCGCATTTCAAATACTTCTCTAGCCAATGCTGGCACCCCCTTCTCCAGGAAATCCTTCAGGGCTTGGTTGTGGCCCACCTCTGCATTTTGCTTGATCCTGATCTCTTGTGCCTTGGGATTGACTGCTGTCCAGTTGGCATGCTCAGTGCTGAGATGAGGAAATCTTTCCCATTGAAGCCAAAGCGACAGTGGCTGCTTTTCTGCCCAGCTTCCTGCTTGTCACAGCTAAAATCCAGCTGCAAAGTGATGGTCCTTTAAAGAGAGGTGAAATAAAAAAACAGGAAGGATGGAATCCTAACAACGGAATCGTAGGAGCTTTCTTTGGAGGCAGGCAGAAGACAAGGAGCAGGAAGCCTTACAGGTTGCAGTAATGGGAGTGGGGCACACTATAAAAGATTACAGAGTTGGAAGAGACCCCCCAAGGGCCATCCAGTTCAACTCCATTCTGCCTGGCAGGAAGACACAGTGAAAGTACTTCCTTTGACAGACGGCCACCCTGCCTCCATTTGAAATCCTCCAGTGGAGGAGACTCCAACACACTCCCAGGCAGCAACAGATTCTACTCTCAAATTGCTCTTCCCTTCAAGAAGTCGTTCCTAAGGTTTAGGTGGAATGTCTTTTCCCGTTGTTTGAATCCATTGCTTCATGTCCTAGTCTCTAGAGCAGCAGAAAACAAGATTTCCCTACTTTCCATATGACATCCTTTCAAATAGTTAACAGTCATGGCTAACATGGCTATCATGTCCCCTTTTAACCCTCTCTTCTCCAGGCTAAAGATCCCCAGCTCCCTCAGCCGCTCCTCAGAGGGCTTCATGGTTTCCAGGCCTTTGACCATTTGGGTTGCCCGCCTCTGGACACCTTCCAACATGTCCACATTTTCCTAAACTGTGGTGCCCAGAACTGGACACAGGCTCCCTCCAGGTGGGGGCTGGCCTGAGCAGAATAGAGTGGGACTATGACTTTGCTCGATCTAGATAGCCTATTTCGACTGATGCAGCCTGAAATTGCATTGGCTTTTTTAGCTGCTGCATCACACTGCTAAGACTGAGCAGCATGACTACTTCCCTCAATATGGACTCTTTGCTTCTGTTGCTAAAAATAGCTGTCTTTAAATAGTTGAAGGGATGTCATGTAGAAGATGGAGCCAGCTTTTCTTTTCTTTCTTTTTTTTTTTTTTGCTGGTCCAGAAACTAGGACACGAACCAATGGTTTCAAATGGGAAGAAAAGTGATTCCGTTTAAACAATAGGAAGACTGTGCTGACTGTAAGAGTTGTGCAACAGTGGAACAGACTACAGGTAGAGTTATGGGGTGAGACTAGATGACCTTTGGGGATCCCTTTCAACTCTACCCTTCTGTGAGCAAACCATTCTTCCTTCCCTCCTTCTACCACACTCTCCCTTCCTTCTTCTCATTGAAGGGTGAATGTGGAGGAGGATTTATGGGCGTCTGCTCTCCAACTCACCTGAGCTGGGTGTGTGATGATTCTTAAGGGTCCCCAGATCGACCCGGAGACTCCAGTCCATGTCCCACACTGCAGCCCTGATTTTTTTCTCCAGAAATCCAGGTTGTACTTCTCCACCTTCTTGATCCAATGGATGCAGAGTATCCACCTGATCCTGTTCTCATAGTAGAGCAGGGGTGTCAAACTCAATTTAATCTTGGATCTTATCAGCATTACGGCTGCCCTCAAAGGGCTGGTTGTATCTGTAAGATAATATAAATGTACCTACTCCTTTATCATATTAAACCATTGCCTCTGCGCCTCATTCTGCTCCCCTCTCCCTTGTGTGTCTTTCTGCCCCGCTGCCCCTCTCTGTACCTGGTGACCCCATCTCCACATTGAGGGCTCCCAGCTGACAGTATTCTGAAAAGGGGCCCAGCAGCCAGCGCTCACAATCTACTTCTACTTCTGACTGCTCCTCTGTCCAACTCTCGCAAGCTGTGTGGAACGTTGCCATGGTAACCCACAGTAACGCTCTGACAGCGAGACTTGGACAGAGGAGCAGTCAGAAGTAGAAGTAGATTGTGAGCGCTGGCTGCTGGGCCCCTCTTCAGAATCCAGCACCCGGGGGTGCTTTGATGGGGGTTCCTGCATGGCAGAATGGGGTTGGACTTGATAGCCCCTGTGGTCTCTTCAAGCTCTATGATTCTTTGAAGCTTGTGTGCTGGGGCTACAAATCCCTTCTGCACTGCAGAAAAAATGAGACCTAAACGGCCCTTTCCTGGGGAGGGGTGAAGCAGGAGGGTCCTTTGGGGGGGGGCGAGGGGAGGCTGGATTGCCTGGATCCCTCCTCCTCAGGATCCCTTTCAGGCCTGGAGGGGCACCCAGTGGGGCAGCAGCTGGAAGGGGGGCCAGCAATGGAGTCCTTCAATGAAGGCAAATTTAATATTGTTTAATCTGGTTTTATAATCTTCTGTATTTTGGTTACGTGTATTTGCCAGTTTGCTTTACATTACTGTATGTCACGTTGGTTTTCTTTAATTTCTGTCTGGATAATTTGCATTTAGCAATCACCCCTTCCCTCTTTCCCATCTGTGTGTGTCTCTCTTTCTCTGTGTAGATATATATTACTAGCAAATATACCCGGCATTGCCCAGGATTTTATTTTCTCATAGGCAATACTTGTTAGAAAGATTTAAGATTCTGTGTCTCTAATTCCCCAAACTGTCTTGTCCAGTACCTGTAAGTTTCCCCCATATTCCCCAATACAATCTGTATTCAGAGTTATTAACATACAGAGGTTGGGTTCCTGAGGGAGTACATTGCCCTCCTCCTTGCTGCTAGGCCTCATCTCCATAGCAAACGGACAGGCCCAAGAGCTCTCTGGCTAAGAATTCTAAAGGTCCCTCCCTAAACTGCAAACTCCAGGATTCCATAGAATCTTCTTACGCAGCCAAACATATGAGGTCTTCACCTGACACAAACAAACTTTGACTTTTATATATTAGATTACTGGTCAAGCCTGTTTGGCCAGGGATCCTGACACTCCCCCTGTCTCTCTTGTCTGTTATGGGGCTTGCACCCATAGCCACCGTTGTCCCAGCCAGAGCAGAACCCCCTAACTTCCCAGCTCAGGCCTGGTTGCATCATTTACTGCAGACAAGCTGCTGAAACCAAACACCAAAAGGCATAAGTTTCTCCAGCCCCTCCTTCAGCATCCTTCCAATGTCAGTGTGGCTAAAAAAACTTCCAACTAGACCAGTGGTTCTCAACCTGTGGGTCCCCAGATGTTTTTGGACTTCAGCTCCCAGAAGCCCTGAGCATTGACCATAGTGGCTGGGGCTTCTGGGAGCTGAAGTCCACGAACATCTGGGGACCCACAGGTTGAGAACCACTGAACTAGACTAAGCATGAGAAGGAAAGAGGCTGCTGGGCAGGCAGAAAAAGACTTTGGAAAAAAGGAGTTAAAAATGCAATCGCAGTGCTGTCGATGCAGTGTGCAAGGGCCTCAGTTATCGGGATGGCGAGGCGGGGGGGCACCAGCACGTCTAGGAGAAAAGTGTTTACCCAGCTTTCTCTCGGAAAGCCTGGCTTTAGGTGCAACGAAGGTGCTGTGTGTGTGGGGGGGTGCAGCAGCATTAAATTATCACCTGAGTCCCCTCCAAGACAACAGCTCATTGCCCTCCGAGGGAGAGGTGGGGAGAACGGGGCCAAAACCTCTTCCACGCCAAAGTTGTGCTGGGGGGGAGTGGAAATGAGAGAAAGGGGGGCCGTCTAGGGCGGTAGGGAGGACGGCGGGCGGCTCCTCCTGGCCGCGAGCGAGAGCATTCCCGTTCGCCTGGTTCCGGACAACCAGCCTCCGGCCCTTTCGCCCTCTCCCCGCTCCCCCCCGACCACTGCAACCCCCGATAAGCCTCAGTGCCGGCCGCCCAGCATCCCGCTCGCTCGGCCCCCAGCCGCCCCCGCCGCGGCCACGTCTCCAGGCGACGGCGCCGCCGTTCCGGGCCGGCCAGGCTAGGCCTCGCCTCGCCTCCGGCGCCGCCTCCGCCACCTACCGTCGCTGCCCCCTCTGGCGGCGGCTCCCCTCCCGAAGCAGAGGCCGCTCCCGTCGCAGGTGGGGGAGAGAGAAGGGCGGAGGGAGGAAGAGGCCGCGGGGACCCGGGAATGGCGGCGGGATGGGGAAGAGCTGTGTGGGTGGCGATGTTTGGTGAGAGAAATCGCCAGATAAAAGGCCTTTGGAAGGAGGGGGATTTGGCATGGCGGGCGGGAGATGCTGCTTTGGCCGTTTCCCCACTAGGCTATTGTAGGGCTATGATTCCACTGTCAACACCCTATGGAATCCTGGGGTTTGCCGTTTAGGGAGGGGCCGGGGGGCAAACTGCAAACCCCAGGATTCCATAGGGAAAGTTAATTCTTGGTCTCCCATTCTAAACTGTTGCCTGCATGGGACTTTGCCTCCCTGAGAGTGGCATGCAGGACATGGCAGCCCATAGAGCAGTGGTTCTCAACCTGTGGGTCCCCAGATGTTTGTGGACTTCAGCTCCCAGAAGCCCCAGGCACTATGGTCAATGCTCAGGGCTTCTGGGAGCTGAAGTCCAAAAACATCTGGGGACCCACAGGTTGAGAACCATTGCCATAGAGGGAAGCAAGGAGAGAGGGGTGAAGGAGGCATTCCTCCAGGAAGAATAGCTGTTTCCATCTCCCATTTCTCCCCTATGCCTGCAGGAAGGGGGATTCTGTATTGGGGGTTCAGCTTTATCTCCCTCCATTGCCACCAATACGGATGAAAAACTAAACTGTCATTGCCATCAGCATTTCAAACATCTCTTCCCATTACTAATGTCTCTCTGTCAATCGTTATAAGCATCCCTTAATAATAAGTCCCTCAGTATCTTTCAAAGCATTTTGTCTTCCCAGATCCTACATGAGAGAGAGTGCGAAAGAGGACTTACCAGCAGCAGAAGACACTGAGCAGCAGAAGGCAAAGGAAAGCAGAAGGTGCTGTTGGAAAAGTGGGAATCGCAAGAACTTTTATATAGTTCCTTTCAAAGCTTCACAGCATGAGTCAGAAAGGCGTTGTTAAGAAGTTCATGAAATACAGGTCAGAACAAGTTGTTTTAGGTTTCCACCCTTCTGTTTGTAATCTATCAACCAGTACAATGTCAGGGTTGGCAGGATTTGGCTCCTCTGGGCATGAGCAGAGTGCAATCTGTGAAGCAAGGCTTCGCCGCAGCAGAGGGTCCCAGTGAAGCAGAAAGAACTCCAGAGGCTCATTAAGTAGTACTTAGAAGCTGAATTTATTGCCACACTCTTAAGATAAGGCTTAGCAAAACATACCAGCATTCCAGCAGTAGACAAATAGGAATAACAGGAGATAACGGAGAAAAACGGGCAGCATCTTCCCTTACAAACAATATACTGCCAATGGCATGACAGGTCCAGCTAGGCGTATCTAACTGGCAGCTGGTCAAGGCAAACACCAGCCTTTTTATACTTCCTCATCACCCTAAAACTAGTGGGGTGACCCAATCAGTGCTCTGGCGTGTGGCCTTCTCTAATACACAAGACATAGCCACAACAATCCTGCTGGCCTTGCACCTGGCTGTCTGGCCACATCGTCTCTTCCTTCTGCCATCCACTCAGAGGAAACTTTGCCTGCCCTTTGCCTTGACATACAGTTGGTCCAAAGTTTGCTGCTTTGATGTTGAGATAGAACAGGGGTTTAATTGGCATTTGGGGTATTGTGATGCATCTTGTCTGCAGAGACTCTTAACCTAGATCGACGGAGGTACTGGTACCACTCTACTCTGCTTTAGTTAGACCTCATCTTGAATATTGTGTCCAGTTCTGGGTACCCCAATTCAAGAAGGACCTGGTCAAGCTGGAGCAAGTCCAGAGGAGGGCGACCAAAATGGCGAGAGGCCTGGAAGCCATGCCCTATGAGGATAGACTTAGAGAGCTGGGTATGTTTAGTCTGCAGAAGAGAAGGTTAAGAGGGGACGTGATAGCCATGTTTAAATATTTGAAGGGATGCCATGTAGAGGAAGGAGAGGGCTTGTTTTCTGCTGCTTCAGAGACCAGGACAAGGAGCAATGGATTCAAGCTGCAGGAAAGGAGATTCCACCTGAACCTCAGGAAGAACTTCCTGACAGTCAGGGCTGTCCGGCAGTGGAATATGGTGCCTTGGAGTGTGGTGGAGTCTCCTTCTTTGGAGGTTTTTAAGCAGAGGCTGGATGGCCATCTGTCGGGAGTGCTTTGAGGGTGTTCCTGCATGGCAGGGGGTTGGACTGGATGGCCCGTGTGGTCTCTTCCAACTCTACATTTCTATGATTCTATGATTCTATGACCTTGACTGTTTCTCCAGTAGGCATTGGGGGCATGCTCATTCATAAATTCTGCATCTGAAGTACCAGCTTAGCCACAGAAAGCATTGCCTTATGGTTGCTTCACACTTCAAACCAAGATGCTGGCAGCCCACAGCATCCCTGTGATAGGGATGTACTATTATATAATACATTGACTGATTGAATTTATACCCCATCTTTCTTCTGGTATGGAATCCAAGGTGACTACATGTATTTACAAGCTTGGTAGATGAAAGAAATGCTGTGGATGTAGTGTATTTTGGTTTCATATGGCCTTTGACCAGATTTTCCATGATATTCTTGCAAACAGGCTAGTGAAATGTGGGTTAGGCAATGCTACTCCTAGGTGGATTTGTAATTGGTTGGCCAACCAAACCCAAAAGGCACTCACCAGTGGCTCCCCTTCATCCTGGAGAGAAGTGACCAGTGGGTTGCCACAGAGTTCTGTCCTTTGCCCGGTACTATTTAGCATCTTTATAAATGAATTGGATGATGGAATAGAGGGCATGCATATCAAATTTTCAGATGATATCAAATGAGGAGGGGTGGCTAACACCCCAAAGGACAGGATCAGAATTCAAAATAACCTTAAGAGATTGGAGAGCTGGGGCAATGCCCCAACAGCTATTCCCTTCTGCTTTGCGAAGTAACCCTGCTGGGCATTTTTCCCTATTGAAATTAATTTGGTTAGTTTTAGCTCAGCTCTATTCTGTTATGATCATTTTGAATTCTAATAGGGGCCTCTAGGGTATCCCCCTCCTAATTTGGTGTCATCTGCAAATAAGAATAAGAATGCTCTCTATTCCATCATCCAATTCATTGATAAAGATATTGAATAGCACTGGGCCCAGGACAGAACCCTGTGGCACCCCATTAGTCACTTCTCTCTAAGATGAAGTGGAGCCATTGCTGAGCACCCTTTGGGTTCAGTCAGTCAACCAGCTTACGAAGTCACAAGAAGCAAGTTACAAGATTTAAATGGGACATGTGTGAGAAATTGAAAAAGGGATATCACCAAAGAGGAAACGGAACAAATAGCCAGCACATGTAGGGAGGAGTTCAGAAAAAGTAAAGTGCAGAATGAGCTCAGACTTGCTGGAGATGTTAAAAACAATTTTAGAAGGTTTTTTGTTTTTTGTTTTTGGATTATGGAAATGAACAAAAAGGGAAATGGTAGGACCACTACATGGAGAAGATGGCAAAATGCTAACAGGAGACAGAGAAAAGGCAGAGCTACTGAACACCTTCTTTTTCTTCTACCCAAAGGAACAAAGTGATCAACCTGAGGAAAATGGAGCAAGGGATGTATAGGGGAAATGTAGAGCAGTTTAGGTAAAGAGGTAGTATAAGAATACCAGGATACTCTAAATGAATTAAAGATCCAGGGCTAGATGAACTATATCCAAAGCAGTGGCATATGGGCCCTTAACAGTGCCCAGGGTAAGGAAGTGGAGTGAGAGGAGGTGGCCAGGGTGAGTGGCGGGCAGATGTGGACATAGTGAGTGGCGGAAGTGGGTGGGGTGAGCAGCAGTGGGCAGGGGAGGGGTGGAGAGGTGGGTGGGGTTAGCCACAAATGGAAGTGGGTGGGGCGAGCAGCACTGAGGGTGGGATGAGTGGCGACAGGCAGGAGAGGGGTGAAGGGAGGTGGATGGGGCAAGCTGCAGGCAAAAGTGGGCAGGGCGAGCAGCAGGAGTGGGTATGGTGAGTGGCAACAGGCAGGAAGGGGGTGAATGGAGTGGGTAGGGCGACCAGCATTGGGGTGGGGTGAATAGAGCGTGGGTGGGGAGAGCAGTGGAAGTTGGCGGGGTGAGTGGTAGGGGGCCGGGGAGGGGTGAGTGGAGATAGGCAAGGCAAGCAGCAGTGGTGGTGGGCGAATGGAGATAGGCAGGTCAATCAGCAGTGGGAGCAGGGTGAGCGGCGGCAGGCAGGGGAGGGGCGAGTGGCGAGGGGACGGGAAAAACAGCAGGCAGAGGTGGGTAGGGCAAGCAGCGATAGGGGGCACCCCCCTGACATTGACACCCAGGGCACGCACTCCAGTTGCCCCAAACTAGATCTGCCTCTGATCCAAAGGTATTAAAAGAACTGACAAATGTAATCAGAACCAACAACAATAATCTTGGATTTTGCTCTGCAAACAGAGAGTGTTGTATCCTGCAAGAGGCTCCATGGCATCCCTGTGATGGGGAAGTTTCTGCAGCAATAATTCATGGATAACAGCAGAAATCCCAGCAGACTGAAAGAAGGCAAATGTTATCCTCATCTTCAAAAAGGGCCGAAACACTTATCACACAGTCAGCCTGACATCAATACCAGGAAAGATTTTCAAACAGGTCATTAAAAAGACAGTCTGTAAGCACTTAGAAAGGAATGCCATGTTCACTAAAAGTCAGTCTGGGTTTCTCAAAAACCATTCATGCCAGACTAATCTTATCTCTGTGTTTGATAGAGTTACAAGCTTGGTAGATGAAGGGAATGGTGTGGATGTAGCGTGTTTTGGTTTTAGTTAGGCTTTTAACAAGCTTCCCCGTTATATTCTTGTCAACATGCATCTCCTCAGCAATGCTCTGTGGACTGGGTGGAAGCCAAATCTGACTCATATGCAATTAATTCCAAGAAAATTGCTTTCATTTTCATAGATGACAGGTTCCAAGATGACTTGTCTCAATATTAGATGCATGATGTGGCCATTTGAACAGTTTGCATCATTCTTGGCTTTGTGTCATCTTTGCTGCATGTAAGTTGCTCTTTGTGTCCCTCATAAAAGATTTAAATGCACTGAATGTTTTGTGCAATTAGTCCTGTTTCTAAAGTGCCAGCTTTGTAACCTAGATCACCCCCTTGCAGGGATTTTGCTCTGCAAACGGAGAGTGTTGTATCCTGCAAGAGGCTCCATGGCATCCTGTGATGGGGAAGTTATTGCAACACATTCATCAAACACATTAGAGGAGAAATTGTTCCATGAAGAACTGGATTCATGCCTTGAATTCTGTTGATAGCCTCAAGTAAACAGACCCATGGAAGCAATTGTTAAATAGTCCTGAGTAGCTTGGTACCTCAGTATTTGAAGAATGCCTCTCTCTATTCATGCCTACCTGGGGACTGAGATTTGCTGGAGGGCCGCTCCTCTGTTTCCCACCCAGGGGAGCAATAGTCCATGGGCACTTCTGGAAAAAAAAAAGCTTCCTCTACTGGGGTATCCAACTTAGCTCTTCCTTCCCTGGCTCAATTGGCATAAACGCAGGTTTCATTCCACCAGTGCTGAAAACAACTTTGAACTGTCATGAATTTTATCCAGACCTGCACATGCAGAGGTGGATTTAGAGTGGGGCAACCGGATTATGTGCCCTAAGCACCAATGCCTGAGGGGACACCCTCTTACCCACCGCTGGCCCCTGCACCTGCTTGTTGCCCTTCTGTGTCCTCTGCTGCCTCCCGCTTGCTGCTGCCCTCCACACCTGCTGTCACTGCCCTCATGCCCACCTCTACCAACCTGTGCCTGCCTGTCACCACCCCCGTGCCTGCTGCTGCCCCCCATGCCTGCCACCATCACCCCACTTGCTGCCACCCCCCTCCCAAGCAGCCGCCGCCACCACAGTCTTTCCTGGCCTGGTGCAGCAGGAGCGCAGCAGGGCCTAAGGGTACAACTTCCACGCTTGCCCTAGGCGCTCCTGGGCCTAGATACGCCATTGTCAATGTGTGTTCTAGATTTAAATGATTAGATTGTTTTGGCTGATTTTAATCGTCTTTCTTTGTCTTCTCATCGTTAGTACGCTTGTAATCTGTTTAAATTATTCTTAAAAATGGTGTCAGGAAAGAAGACAGGGAAGATGACGAAGGAGTGGGAGAATGGTGACCATTGGATGAAACCATGCAAGATACCTAAAAGGTGAAACCTCTCCTCCCGGCCCATTTGATTCAACACTAAACACAGAGAAGATACTGGGGGGGGGGGGCGGGGAGAAGCAGCTAGGAGATAATGAAAGGCTCTTCCCTTATACCTACTGGCACTGCTGTGCCCTCTGAAGGAGAGAACTGTGGTCAGGAACAGCACCATCATGCCTTGGTTCCAGAAGCTGATGAAAGGCCCTCTCACCGTCTGAACTGCCACTGCTGCGGCCTATGAGAGGGAGAACAGCAGCCACTGTTTGCTGTAACTTAATCCTGTCCCACACCACCATCCCACTTGTGTTTTGTGTCTTTTCAGATTGTAAGCCTGGGAGCAGGGAGTTGCCCAATTAACCATTTCTAAGCCATCCAATGAGCCTTTTTGGATGAAGGGAAGGATTTAAACGCTCTAAATATTCTAAATATTCTAAATAGTCTACATAGCATGAGAAAAAGCACTCTGATACTCAGAAAGCAGCATTGTGGTGCTGAGAGATAAGTTGAATGGGTGGAGAAACTAAGTTGCAGAATGAGTGCAGTAACAGGAATGCCAGAGCAGAAGGAAAAAGATAAATGGCTTAATAGATTATAGAAACCCAAAGTGGTTTTGCCAAGGGGTGATTTTTTTTTTATTTTGAGAAAGACAACACAATAATAAATCTCAGATCCCTTAATAAAGAAATGGGCAGAGACATAGCATCATGCTTTGTAGCTCCATAGTTGGAGACCCCCCTGACCTGATGTTAGAGTACCAAAGACACTTCTGAAAGATTGTGAAGGAACAGCAATCATGTTATTTTATGTAGCAATATTAGGAGTTATTAGTGCTTTGTATTGTGTGTGTGTTGTCCCCTTGCAGATCCCTTTCCCAGGGTCTACAACTTTGATATTAAAATTAATCTAACCCACCAGAGAGGTCACTTGAATGTGCACATAGGCAATAAACGGTCATACGATCGAAAAGAACCAGATCAGGCCAGTGAAATACCCAGTCACATAGCAACAGGACACCTCATGTTGTGGTAACCCATGGGGGACAAAAGGCCTTTAACCTTTAAAGGAGTCCACTTGAAGGGAGTAAAAGTGTTCCCAGAAAATTGGGCACTATAAAACCTTATCAGATCCATCTCCAGAAACTTGCACCACAGGCTCAAAGCGGAGGAAGATCCTGTTATTTAGATGACACTGTTATCTTCCGAAAAATGCCAGGTGTGGAGTTGTTTTTCTTTTCTACCCCTGTTTGTTTTCCCCGGGAAAGGACTTCCCTTCAAAATGAATTTTTTCTACAAATAGTCCCTGTTTTGGGGCTAGTTAGACAGGAGAGAAAGGCGAGGCAAGGAGAATGAGCATGATGCCTCCCGGTCATGCCAACTGATCAGTCCCCCCCCCAGCGTCCCTTCGCTGAGCTGCTGTTCAGTCGCTGCTTCCCAGACCAAGGACTTCAGGAAGAGGTGCAGTATCACCCAAACTGCGAATCCCTCAACAATCCTTCTATCTTACTTCCACTCTTTATTTCTATTAGCTCTTGGATGCGTGTGTGCATGTTTGCGTTAGTGCGAACTATTACTATTCAATAAAGTTATTCATTGGACCTTTTTGTGTGATTTCTGACTGAGCCTGACCCTGTAAACATTGGGTAAAAGATCCTTAATTACCCTGCGCTCTTTGCATTGCTAAAGCAGTGTTCATAGCTAATTTTCCCCACAAGTGATAATTTTGACAGGTGTTGGGAATCCCCCTAAGGGACCCCCAGCAAGCAGGGTAACACAATGCTTGGACCACTGTGGCTAGGATATCAGTGTCAAGGAAAGGCTGTAGCTGGCACACAAGTCAAAGCTGGCAACTCGTACTCTGCCAGAGTCCAGTTGGGATTCTTGTAAAAAGGATGGCTCTAGGACAGTGGTTCTCAACCTGTGGGTCCCCAGATGTTCGTGGACTTCAGCTCCCAGAAGCCCCAGCCACTATGGTCAATGCTCAGGGCTTCTGGGAGTTGAACTCCACAAACATCTGGGGACCCACAGGTTGAGAACCACTGCTCTAGGAGCACTCCCAAACTACATACCTGTTCCTTTTGGGGGAATCACAGAATCAGAACAGACCACAAGGGCCATCTAGCCCAAATCTCTGCCATGCAGTGCAACCCATCCAGAACAGTCAGTTTCTGGACCAGACAACCATCAATCCACAGAGCCCTCAACATACCAGTATTCAGCTGCAGTTGGCCCTCATCCAGTCCATTACAGCATCCAGGCACTGACCTGCATAGCCCCACCTGGCCCAAATGACAAGGAGAAATAGAGCATACTGATGGCACCCCACTCCAAACCCCCTTACAACCATCCCCAGCAGTTTCACATAGATATTGAACAGCATGGGGAGGGGGGAATAAAATAGAACCCTACATATTATCCCACATTTTAATAGCCACAGAACTGAATAGGAATCCTCCAGTGCTACTCTCTGGAACTGGCTTTCCAGACAGGAACAGAGGCACTAGAGAACAGGGCTTCCTACTCGCATCCCACAGCACTAGTCCAGCAAGATACCATGGACAATGGTATGAAAAGCAGCTGAGAGACTCAGGAAGATCTAAAGGATGGCACACCCCCCCGTCTTTCCTCTGGAGTAGGCCATCAGTTAGAGCAATTCAGGCAATTTCAGTGCTGTAACCTGTCCTGAAACCAGACTGAAACAGGTCTAGATAATCTGTTTCCTCCACAAATGCCTGAAGTTTCCAGTCACCACATGCCCACAATCACTTTGCCCAAGAAGGGATACTTGCAATTGGGCTGTAGTTCTCATCTACCTCTGGGTCCAGGGAGGTCTTCTCCAGGAGAGGGCCCACCACCCGCACCCACTCCTTCAAGGCAACAGGCAGCTCCCCTTGACATAACAAGGGATTTACCACCACCCCCTGAACTCACCCAGTCAATCCACCCCTGCTAGATTTTATCAGCACACGTGGGCAAGGGTTAAACTGCTTGAAGCATCTTGTCCCCATCATCAGGTTTCACTAACTGAATCTGAGTCCATAGAAACTGACCAGACGGTACACTGGACACCTCCCAGGGCTCTGTAACAAGTGTGGCGTCAAGTTCTGAGCAAAGGGAAGCAACGTTTTCCTTGCAGTACTCATCACCAGTTCAAATAACCCTAGTGGGTGGGATGCTGGGGATACAATTCTAGTGGTTGGGCCCCTCACTGCTGCATAGTAAGCACAATGAAGTGTCTTTGCTGATTTCCAGCCGCATTCACTCCCAGATCTACACTGCCTGTACTCTAGCTGTTGCCCAGCCAGTTTCACTGTGTGCAGGTCCCCTGTAAACAAATAGGTTCCACAACACTAGATAAGAGTGGTCAGGGGTCCCCCAGTGACATCTACTAGAATCAGCCTTGCCTTCTCAGTTCCTGCAGTCCCCCCACCTTCCACATCTCCTAAAAACCGGTCTCAGAAGGGTAGGAACTAGGATTTGGGTATTCCTGCAGTAGTGGGAAGAGGGAAAAAAAGTCTTGATTCAGTTTTGCCACTGACTCTTAAAAGTTTCCTATTTTATCTTGGGCAGCGTCTATGCTTCAGACTAAGAAGCCAGAACTGGGGAACTCCTTGCTACAAGGAAATCACCATAGCAAAGACCAATGCACAAAGCACAACTGGGCATCTTGAGCAACGTTGGGACTTGAAACTTCTGCATAAAAGGGAAAAAAGTTGATTCAAGCAGCTCTAAATGTCCTAGGGTCCCACCCCACTCAGGTCTTGGCTCCACCTTGTTCAAGGGTCCACCAAAGTTAAAGCTGCAGGTGGAACAAAATTATGGTTTATTGATAGGATTTCTGCCCAAACTATTCCAAAGCCAGCATTTCTCAGCCCCATGACTGGACAACAGATCTCCCCAGCTGGACTGGTTCAGGAAGGAGAGCTGGCCTTGGAATGGTTTGGTTTCACCTCCATATTTGGGACGCTGCTTTTGCCTGTTTGTTGCAGAGGCCCCTTCCTCCATGGGGAGCGGAACCTCGAATGCTCTAGGCTCCCGGTCAGAAAGAAGCCTTCTGAAGGCCATCTGGGGCTGGTTGAACGCTTATTGTAACAACTGTGCACTGAAAACGCAAGCAAACTCAGTGGTCAGCAATGCACTCTCCCTTTCTGGCATCGGCTTCTAACAGTCAGATCATTTCCACACTAGACTGTTATAGCGAAACTGCAAACCCCAGGATTCCACAGGATGTTGCAAGCGGAATCATAGCGCTATAACAGTCTAGTGCGGAAATGGCCTCAGACTGCTCCTTTGCTTTTATGAATTTCTAGGCAGCCACTATTACCATGCGAAGCCACTGGATGACACCATAGGATAACAAATAGCCTTCCTGGCGTCTTTCTCGGTGAATTTTCTCTTCCCCTTTCCTAGGCTTCTGGCCTTTTACTCTCAACCACAGCACATACCATTCCTTCTCCACCACATCCTCTCTTTTGAAGCAATGCATCCCAGGCCCGCTCTCTTCCCCACGCCTCCCATGTTCTTCCTCCGCAGCTGTTTCTCCCTTCTCTCAACCCACTCAACATTGGTGCGTGCTCCAGGGCAATTCCCTGCGTAAATGTCTCTTCCCTGCACTGTTGCTGTGAGGTAGGCCATTGCTGCACTGCACTGTTATAGTGCCATTATTCTATTCTCAACATCCTGTGGAATTTCAGGGTTTGTAGTTTCCTGAGGCCAAAGAGCTCTAAGAATTCTAAAGGCCCCTCCCTAAACTGCAAACCCCAGGATTCCACAGCAGGTTGAAAGTGGAACAATAGCACTATAACCGTGTAGTGTGGAAATGGCCATAGGCTGGAAATTTGTCGCTGGGTTTTTGGCTGTTATAGAATAGTAAGACCCCTGAGTCTATACCAGGGGTGGGCAATTATTTTTTCCATGGGGCCACATGAGAAACTAAAAATATTGCGGAGGGCCGAGCCAAAAGGCTGAACTCAATTCTGCATAATATAAATTGTATTTCTTTATAAAAAGCAGTAAATAGCATTGTTTTGACAAGTTATTTAGACCATGCATGAGGTAAAGTTAGGCCATTTCCACACGGGCATATTGCCCACGCTAGAGCGACCTCTCCTGGAGGTCTTCTTCACCGGGGGGTGTGCTAGAGCAGTTAAAAAAAGTGAGGTTCTAGACCTCAAACTGCTCTAGTGCAGCCGCGGGGGTGGTGCTGTTTTATAAAAACCACCTTCGCAAGTGGTTTTTATAAAACTCACCCGCGCTGCCCCGTAGCAGCCCTCGGTGAAGAACTGCAGAGACGTGGTAGCGCGTCCCTGCAGATCTGCCCGGGGGCGGGCTTCCGGCTGGTGCGCTGTCCTGATTGGCGGAGCGCTGCCGGAAACCGCCGGCCGCCAGTTTGGGCGCCACTGGGCGCTGCCGGGCGCCGCCGAAATTCAGTGGCATTTGGAACAGTGGATCCGCGCTCTCCGCAGGAACGGAGCAACCCGCTCGCGGGTAAGTTCTGCCCCTGCGTGCGCGGCCCCGTTCGGCCCCCCTCGTGAGGAAAGGGCCTTAGAAAGTATGTTTATTTTGTAATTTCCAATTAACCTTACACGGGCCGGTCAGAGCCAATCAAAGGGCCGTATGTGGCCCGGGGGCCGTACAATGCCCAGGTCTGGTCTGTACCATCAGCACTCCTGTGGACATTGGAATTTTTTATATCCTGTAATACGTGGAAAGTCTCATTAGGAAGGAAAACAAATAGGCTACCTTAAGGCATTCAATTGATTTTTTTTTTTTAAATTTGCATGGAAGGAGGCTAAGTCCCTTCAACATCCCCTCAAGATCTATGAATTTCTCAATGTAGACAGTCCTTCCATCAAAGGACATCACATTTCACACCCACATTCTGTTGAGAGTTCCTCTGGGTTGAATTTGCCACCTGGGGTGGATCCTACCTCTCTAGTAGGGTTGCCAGTTAAGGATTGTTCTAAGCCATGAGGTTTGTGAGCCAAAAGCCTGGGATGTAGGGATGGGCCCCAGTGATAATGTGAAGTGTTATGCACTAAGTACCAACCTCAGTTGCTCAGAACTTAACATTCAAACATCCTGTTTGGAAATCAAGACAGAAATTTTAGATAGATGGGCTGTTCCCAGATCAAGGTGAAATTATTCTTCTCACTAACATTGCCATATATCCTCTTTTTCCGCAGACATGTCCTCTTTTTCAGAACTTTTTCAGAATATCTGTCTGGGCAGATTTTTAAACCATCTGGGGATTTTTGAAATGTCCATTGCTCCATCAACATTGCTTCATCATTGCCATCTGGTCAGTTCCATGGAGACATCTGCTAGGAGGAGGGATGGAGGTTGGCCCAGTGGAGCACACAGTGACAGAGAGAGAGAATGAGAGAGAGAGAGAGAGACTTGTAAATGGTGGGAGGTGGGGAGAAGGGAGACAGAACAAGAAGGGGAGGGTGAGCTAGCCAACCGAGGTGGCCAGAGAGCCTTCAGCTGTGTGGGAACACTGGAACAGGCCAGCTTCGGCCATTTCCACACTAGCCTGTTATAGCGCTATGATTTCACTTTCAACATCCTATGGAATCCTGCAAACCCCAGGATTCCATAGGATGTTGAAAGTGGAATCAAAGCGCTATAACAGGCTAGTGTGGAAATGGCCTTCATGAAGCAGGTGAGGCGGCTATCAGAAGCAGTGGGGAAGGGGGAAAGGGAAGGCTGTTACCACCGTGAACTGGCCTGGCCTTTGGTAAACTTTAGATATCATTTTTGATATCACAATTCGACCCTGTTCTGCCACCCTCAGCCACGTGTTTGTGAGGACACCGAACAAGCACCAAGCTAGGCATGGCTATTAAACGCTGACCCCCATACTTGTTTACACCAAGGCAAGCCAGAAACTGCCAGATTTGCTTTAGGAGACCTCCCGAAACAAACACCTTCATTACAGATGTGCGTCAAAATAAAGAGACCTCTGCCCCAAGCGGGCACCCTGGCAAGCTGAGAGCTCAACTGCCAAACCAGCTGCATCTGCATACCGGCTATCCTATTGTCAATTCGGTCCTTAACTCAATCATGTAAATTCTGACCTTTCAGAGACATTGTCTCGAGCCCAAACCTCATTGTTTTCGCCCAAGACTAGACTAGCCCACGGCTTTCTTTCCCTAATAAAACCCCCAGTTCCGAGAGTTCCTCGGACCGCTCTGGAGTGCCGTCCAGCCTTGCCGCCGCTCCATTCTGCGAGCTCCCCTCGGCCGCTGCGCTCAGTTTCCTCTCTTCAACTGCACCTCTTCAGGACTATGAGAAAGGTGTCGTATCACCCATTTTCCCCAAAACTCTCATTTCCTATTTCTTAGTTAGCTGTGTGGTTGTGTTTTCTTAATAATTTGTCTGCCTGTTAATAAATATCATTATTACCATTTTTAACTGTCTGACTGCTGACTGACCCGACGCTGTATACATAGGATAAAACATTCCCACTAAGTTACCCTGCCTCTTGCTAGCTTAAGAGGGTGCTCCAGCTAATTTCCCCATCTTTGCTTGGTTGTTTGGTCATTTGGGCGCCCCTCCCAGGACCCCCAGTTCACAGGGTAACAGGCAGTGTTATTATTATTTAAATACAGTGGAGGTTAGGAGTATTTCTGGTAGCATTTATCACAGCTTATATAGTAGTGGTATTTAAAGTAAGAGTTGCTATAGTGAATGGGGGTTTAAAGTAATCTGTAAATGTATCCTCTTTTTTGCTTCTCAAAATGATAGTGTTGCTTCTCTCTTATTGAGGCAAACAGGTTAAGGAACATTTTAATTTCACCTACTTGCTTCTAGCTGGATGACAGATGCAAAGCAGAGTAGAGGGTGAACCCTGGTATCGCAGCAACTGGAGGTGGGAGGTAGAAGCTAAGCTCATTCACATACCCCCTACAGAGTCTTGGTCAGTTGCAGCCGCAAATGAAAAAAGCCTTGCAAATTGTCACAAGCTGCTGTTCCTCCTGCTGAGCTGAAGATTTGAACACAGCAGTGATGTATTTAAGCCTTTTACTCCAAGTCTCAAGTCAAGTGCCAAGTCTCTACCTTCAAGTCCTTGAAGATACTTTCGAGTCAAGTCTCAAGTCTGGGAGCCAACTTTATACCGCAACCTATATTCCAGAATTTCTGGACAGAGTTGAATAAAGTCAGTTTTTACAAGTTAAGCAGAGTTGGCCCTCCGCATTTGCGATTTTGCCCTCTGCGGCTTCAGAGGTGAGGAATAGGATCCTTCTTACACTCCCTTCCTGAAGGAGGCTTTCGTGCCAATGGGCATAAAAGAGTCTGCAGCTTTGGAGGCGGGGGATAGGATCCTTCCTACTTCCCATTTCCAAAGCAGGAGGATTTTACAGAAGTAGGGAATAGGATCCTTCTTACTCTCCATTACCGAAGCTTCAAAAGCTGTAGAAGGAAGGATCCTTCCTCCTCATGCCCACTGCCTAACACACTTGCTATTCTCTGAGAAACATGTCCTATGCTTTGAGGACAAGTCTTGCCTTCTGCTCTTAAGAAAAGTTTTAGAAGTCTCCTCCAATATGCAATGGGGACAGGATGATGAACAGGCTTCAGCCCACCACAAGCCCATTGAATCACAGAATCATAGAAATGTAGAGTTAGAAGATACCACATGGGCCATCCAGTCCAACCCCCTGCCATGCAGGAACACCCTCAAAGCAGTCCCGACGGATAGCCATCCAACCTCTGCTTAAAAACCTCCAAAGAAGGAGACTCCACCCCACTCCAAGGCAGCCTATACCACTGCCGGACAGCCCTGATTGTCAGGTTATCATTTCCCCTCTTAACCTTCTCTTCTGCAGACTAAACACACCCAGCTCTCTAAGTCTATCCTCATAGGGCATGGCTTCCAGGCCCCTCACCATTTTGGTCGCCCTCCTTTTGACTTGCTCCAGCTTGACCATATCCTTCTGAATTGGGGTGCCCAATTCACAGTATTCAAGATGAGGTCTAACCAAAGCAGAGTACAGTGCTACCAGTACCTCCCTCGATCTAGACACCATACTCCTATTGATGCAACTGAGAATTGCATTGGCCTTCTTGGCTGCCGCATCACACTGCTGACTCATGTTCAGCTTGTGGTCTATGAAGACTCCTAGATCCCTTTCACACGTACTGCTATCCAGCCACGTGTCCCCCATCCTATATTTGTGCACTCCATTTTTTCTGCCTAAGTGTAGGACCTTACACTTCTCTCTGTTGAAATTCATTTTGTTAGCTTTGGCCCAGCTCTCCAATCTGTCAAGGTCATTTTGAAATTTGATCCTGTCCTCTGGGGTATTAGCAACCCCTCCCGATTTGGTGTCATCTGCAAATTTGATAAGCATGCCCTCCACTCCTTAATCCAAGTCATTGATAAAAATGTTGAACATCACTGGGCCCATGACAGAACCCTGTGGCACCCCACTAGTCACTTCTCTGCAGGATGAAAAGCAGCCACTGGTGAGCACCCTTTGGGTTTGCTTGTATCCCTATCATAAAAAGAGATAAAATTAGTCTGTTGAGTAGTTCTGCCTTCTCTCTTCCCTCTGTTACACTCCAAAGTAATCCTAAGAGAGGACCCCTAAATTTGGCTTAGCTCCCCCAAGTTGGATATTGGCTAGCAAAGGTCGGCTTCAGGTAAAAATTGGTTTTGAATTAGACATTCTTAAAACCCATACCTCCCCTCGCTGCTGTAGGGGAACACAGACGATGACTATTGTTCCGAGTCACGTATCTCTAGGCAGCCACAATAGACTCTCTCCTTGATTAATAAAGTGAATCATTGACGCCGTCACAGCCCCAAGCTACGTTGATGAACTGTGCAAAGATAGACAACCAAAGCCTACCAATTTGGAATTTTAAACCTATCACGCACCTGGACTTCCCCATAAGAAACAATACCGAGGAGGGGTCGTGATATTTGGCTAACATTATAGTCTGCAATCATCTCCCATTAATGCCATTTGCTAGCCGATACACAGACTGAGGGCAGAAATTGGCTATAAATATCCTCACTTTTGGAGCCTCTTTGGGGAGCCTCCTAGTAGGGCCCATTTCGCTGCTATCGAAGCCTCCCACCCAAGCCTCTCAGACGCTCCTGAGAGCTAAACGCGACTCGCGTCCTTGATCCTCCATGAGACCCCGCAGCAGTTAGCCATCCTGCCCAAGATTCAGCCTCCCCTTGGTGCTATACACAGAGCCTGCACTAATCTTCTCCTTCTCCTGGGATGTCTAGACTAAGGTCTGTACGCCCTCTCTCCCAACTGGTCACTTATTTCCAACTGGATTTCTGTAGCCCTTGTATGATTGTAGGAGTATTTGATAACATGTGTCTGTGACCTTCTCTGTTAGTTTTTAATAAAACCATTTTAGATTGCTCCTCTGACTCTTGCGTGGTTCTGACCCCGTAGACATAGGGTTGAAGATCCCTTGCCCTGACCTCTCGCAAGTTTTGCTGGGTAGCTCTGCTAATTCCCTTAATTTGAAGTCTGGTTTGGGTGCCCTCAAGATACCCCCAATTTTCAGGGCAACACCTCCGTTATTAATTGGCCGTCTTCTCCATGCAGCGACCCTATCATTTCCTTGTTTTTCCCTTTGCTGCCCTTTTCACTGTTTTTAATGTCTCTGGCAAGCCTGAGTTCATTCTGCACTTTAGCTTTTGTGACCTTCTCCCTACATCTCCTAGCTATTTGCTTGAATTCCTCTTTGGTGATTTCACCATTCTTCCATTTCCTGTACATGTTTCTTTTAACACTTAGCTCAGCTGAGAGTTCTTTAGTCAACCATTCTGGTTTCTTTAGACACCTCTCATTTTTCCTCCTTATTGGCACAGTTTTCAATTGTGCCTTTAATATATTACTTCTAAGAAACTCCCATCCATCATGAACTCCTTTCTCTTTTAGTATTCTTGACCACGGGATTTCTCCAAGTAACTCCTAAGTTTAGAGAAATCAGCTTTCTTAAAGTCTAGGATGCATGTATGGCTACATTTGGCTTTTCCTTTCCACTGAATGACAAATTCCAATAGAGCATGGCCACTCCCCCCTATGGATCCCACCACCTCCACCTCATCAACTAGGTCCCTGTTGGTCAGGATCAGATCTAAAACAGCTGATCCTCTTGTTGCCTCTTCCACCTTCTGGACCATGAAATTGTCTGCAAGGCAAGTGAGGAACCTGTTGGACTTTGCGGTCTTTGTAGAGTTTGACTGCCAACAAATATCAGGATAATTGAAATCTCCCATTAACACTGCATCTCTCCTTTTTGAATATGTGGTCATCTGCTCCAGGAAGGCCTCATCCATGCCCTCAGGCTGGCCCGGAGGCCTGTAGCAAACCCCCACAATCACATCCCTATTGTTTCTCACTCCCTTAATTCTTACCCAGATACTCTCAACTTGGCTTCCCAGATTTAAGTCATGGATCTCTTCACAGGTGATAACATCCTTGACATATAAGGCTACTCCTTTTCCTTTCTTGTTTGGTCTGTTTCTGTGAAATAGGTTATATACCCCATTCCTACTTTCCAGTCATGAGATTCATCCCACCAGGTTTCAGTGATACCTGTTAAATCATATTTATTTTGTTGTACTAAGAGTTGGAGTTCATCTTGCTTATTTCCCATGCTCTGTGCGTTAGTGTAGAGACACTTGAGATCATGTGCCCTTCCTGGAAGTCCTATACTAAAGTTACTTTCCCTTCTCCTGTTGGTCTCTAGTTCTACTTGGCCTGCCCTATCTATATCATTTGGGCTATTTTTTTGCAGCACTCACTGAATCCTTGCCCAGAATAATACTGTCCCCCTCCCCAGTCAAACTCAGTTTAAAGGCCTGATTTGTTTTGCAAGACTGTTAGCAAAAATGTTCCGGCCAATGGTTATGAGGTGCAGGCCATCCCTTGCCAGAAGACCATCTTCGTGGAAATGGAGGCCATGATCCAAAAATCCGAATTGCTTCTCATGGCACCATCTTTGGAGCCAGTTGTTGATCTCCACTGTTCTTCTTTCCCTTCATGGGCCATGTCCTTCCACAGAGAGGAGAGATGAAATGACAACCTGCGCACAAAGGTCCTTCAGCTTCCTACCCATAAGCTCATAATCCTTCATGATGCGCCGTGTTGTTGGTTCTACATGAACCAAAAGGAGGGAGTTACGGTCAGTGATCTTGACCAGTCTGGTTAGTCTCTCTGTTATGTCATTGATTTTGGCTCCAGGGAGACAGCACACCTCACGATTGATCCTGTACGGGTTGTGAATAGTCGGTTCTGTTCCTCTCAGCAAGGAGTTCCCAGCCACTAGAACTCATCTCTGAGACTTGTCTGCTCCGATGAGCAGATTCTGTCATGGCTGTCTGAACCTTCTGTTCGTGCTGAGACTGTTGGTGCTGCTGCTGCTGTTGGATTTCATTCTGCTGTGTTGGGGTTCCTGTTGCTGATGTTGGATTTCCTCTTGGTGACATTGCATTATCTCTTCCTGCTGTTCCACTTCGTCATTAATAAGGTTAAGAACTTGGAAACAATTATGTAGCTTGAGAGTCTCTATTTGGAACCTTGCCTTTCTACTCCTGCTTGTCACATTCCACCAAGCATCCGTCTCCTGATTTCATGAACTGACTTCCTCGTCCGCTAGCTCCTCCATGCACACCGTCTTCAAAAAGGTCCTCTCAGCCCTATCCAAGAACTCCTCTCCCTCCCTAATAATGCGAAGATTCAAAACACGTGCCTCTAGCTGTTGAACCTTCTCCTCCAAGAGGGCGACCAGCTTGCATTTGCTGCTGGTGTGCCCAATGACGTGTTGTGACAGGAAAAGAAACTCACCATAGCTGTGACAGGTGACCGCAACAGCTCCCTCACCCTCCATACTTGATAGTCTAGATAGTTGAATTGGAAAAGGTAAAACTGGGCTTTGCCTTCAAAGTCCCCTGGTAAAACCTATGTCAACTCCCCTGTTTGCCAAGTTCTTACTGTCAAGCTACCAAGAGAGATGGTGCAATTCTATAGTGCTTATAGTTACTCCTACAAGGTGCCACCCCTACCTAGATGTTGTGGACAGGCAGATTGACTCCGGATGGCCTCAGGGAAGAAGCAATTAAGTTTTGTTAAGCTTTGGCAGTAAAAGTGTGTGCACGAAAGCTCTGGGAGCAAAGAGCTGCTAGTTCCTCCTCCTAGCTCGTCAGCAAGTCGGCTAGGACTAATGGCTGCTAGCTCCTCTCCCTAACTAGTCAGTTAGACCATGTGCTCAGGGAGAGCACATGGGTAGAGAAAACAGACAAACAAACAATCAAACACAGCCCCAGAAGCCTGTAAAAGATACCCAGTTAAGATGTCTTCTCAGACACAGCTCACCTTCTGCTCTCTCCTCTGGAAATGAGCTTGAAGGCCACTGGGAGCAAATATAAACAACTCCTAGCTCCTCCCCCTAGCTAGTCAGTCAGACCGTGTGCTCAGGGAGACATCTGTCTGTGTAAACTTCAAAATTATCTGAGAGTATACACTGCATCCTAAGATACATGGATTTCTCAAGGGAGAGAGGAAGAGAAGCCCCTGCTATCTGTCAGCCTCTCCTAGAAGGAATTTCCATTTGAAGATTGGATGGACTTTACCTCCAAGGATACCCCCAGAGAGGCTGAGGGTGGAATTTTGTCATATTCTTGCATGGTGCCCAAGGAGGAGGAATCGGGGGGGGGGGATACTCTTCCAGAAGAAGAATTGCTTTTGATTTAAACTAATCAGAATCCCTTTTAATCCACCATCCTGTTTTTTGCCACTGGGAGAACAAATGTTTAAGGCAGTCCAATGGCTTCATGTTCTTTCTGAGAATATGTGAAAGTAGAATAAATGGTCTGGCCAGAATAGATCAGAGGCCCATCTAGAGCCAAAGGACAAGCAATTTCCTTTTTAATTTATTTGTTTTAAATGTTTTTAATACTAATACATTTGTAAATTGTACTTTAACAATTTTTTTCTGTGTTTTGCTATGTTTTGTATGCTTTCTTTCTGCCAGCAAGCAAAATCCTTTTGATATAGAGAGACCTTTGGCTGTTAACTGCTTGTGACAGAAGGCCCTTTTTACAAGGCATGGTGTACTTCTATCTTCTCTATTCTGTTTTCAAATTGTTTTTTAAAAAAATTCCTTTTGGACCTTCTTTAATAGTTTTAGAACTTTTTTTGCTATCATTTTTTATCTGTGTTATAAGCTGTCTTGGGTCCCATGCTGGAAGAAAGGTAAAATATAAATTAACTAAATAAATTAAATAGGTTTCACCCATGTATATGTCCACCACATCTGTAAGGCTATGGGCCCTTGCTTCTTGACAATTCCTGAAATGATTGTGACTAATTAATACATATTCATATCATCAGTCATTCTCCTTGTACCATACCTGACATGGTTTGGATATTTACAGTCCTAATGTTTGAGTGGCAGCTTTGGCAATGATTGGATCCAGACCCTCTGCACCTTGTCAAATGGTCTCTCATGGCTTATCTCTTTTTTGAAATGTTCAACCACTGGGGTGTCTGAAAGTATTTCCAAGACCTTGTTACCCTGATTTCTGGGGGTCCCAGGAGGGACACCAAAATGTGCTCAAATATTGGTGGGGAAAATTAGCTTGGAGCACTGTTTTAGCTAGCGAGAGGCAGGGTAACGTAGCGAGATCTTTTAGCCCTATGTTTACGGGGTCAGGCTGCGTCAAGAACTAGGCAAGGTTTTCCAATTTAAAGATTTTATTAAACAGACAAAAATATCAGCAATCAGCAACACACGCACTCACGCGCACATACAAGAGCTAACAAAGGAAGCTAAGAAAGAGATAGGGAGTTTGTAGGGATTTTCTGGGTGATACGCTACCTGATCCTGCAGTCCAGAACGGAGGAATAGAGAGCGATTCTGGGGTTCGGTGTGGCTCAGCACGTGGAGCTGAGGGGAGGCTCGCCAAACAGAGCGGCAGAGGTTCAGGATGAAAGTCACGAGCGTTCCGATGGGGAACTCGGACAGGGTTTTTTTATAGGGTAGATTGTACCTGGAGGCTAGCCTTCTCCTGAGGAGAACAATAGTAACTTTAGTGGAGACAAAGCTTCCAAAAGGTCAAACTTAGTATTGATTAGATTTAGCCAGCGTTTCCAATTGTTTGTACAGTATGTAGATGAGGGAGCGCTTAGAGGCTGTATAGACCAGTGGTTCTCAACCTTCCTAATGCCGCGACCCCTTAATACAGTTCCTCATGTTGTGGTGACCCCCAACCATACAATTATTTTTGTTATTTAATTATTATTTATTTATTTATTTATTATTAATTAGTTAGTTAGTTATTTCCAACACCGAATAGATTGGAAATACTGCCCTAAATCACTGCTCTCGATAGACTTCTAATGCCTAAAAACTGGCAACCCTCCCTCTTTTTTTTTTAAGTACAGAAAGCGTCCATCAATGGATTCCCAATGGATCCCATGGGTTCCCTTGAGAAGAGAGTAGGGCATCTGCTTTTGTGAAAGTGGACCCTGACTGAGGCAGAATGAGTTTCATACGCAAACTCTTTGTCTCTCTCTCTCTCACACACATACAGAGTTAGGAGCTCCTTATTATGTGCAAGTTTGCCTTTTGCCTTTCTCTTTTAATTATTTTGTTTATTCACCTTTATTCTTCTATCCCTTTTTTTGCTAATTTTCCCCAGTTCTCTTCAAATATAGATAAGATTGGCTCCCAATCTTCTTTGAATTGTTTCATAGTATTTTTGGACAATGATTTTGTTAATTTGTCCATTTCAATTAAATCATATACTTTAATTAACCAATCTTGTATCTCCGGTGTTTCCTCCTGCTTCTGTTTACTCGCGTAGGTCATCCTAGCCGCTATAATCATATATGTTAATAACTTTCTTTGGGATCTTTTTCTTTACAATCTTATTCCATCATATATGTTCAACAAGTATATTTCAGGCTGCATCATAAACTAATTTTTTAATATTTTTATTATCTTACTATGTACTTGCATCCAGAATATTTTTGCCTTCTCGCAGGTCCACCATAAATGATACAAAGTTTGAAGATTTGGTTTCGCTGCATTCAGACTGAATTAAATCCAAAAATAAATCTGGCATGGGAATAACACTGGATTTTGTGGGCCTATTCCTTACAATTGATGCAACATTCTTGTTTTTATCAATATCTGAAGTGACACTCTCCAGACTGTCCAGTCCCAGAGTTACCAACACCTTTTCCAGCAAATTTCTAAAAGAATCTGAGGAAAATAATCTCGCTTTATTATCGTCTTCTGCATCGTCCTCCTCGGAAATAGAACCATCTGATTTAGAGTCATTATCCCCACGAGTATCTGCCAAATCTGGTTCCTCATCATTTTCAGATTCAGTGTGGATTTGTTCAGAGTGTGACAAAGCAGATTCCTCAACTCTAGTCACTTTGGACCTACAGGTAGACTTTTTCGGTAAACGCACACCGGCATCATTTGATTCAGCTTGAATAACTTTTGTATCATCAGGAAAATCACGTGAAAATGGAGGATTCATGGAAGTAGTTTGCTGACTGCTTAATAATGACATTACATTCAAATTCAATGAATTTTCCAACTTGCAGCACATTTTTTAAACTTGTTATGTATTTTGTGAAATCATTTCACTAATATTGTTTGCCTATTAACATGCACCCCCATTTCTTCAGCAATCATTTGTCTTATCACCTCCCTGCTACCCTCAGACACATTCCCCTGGGAAGACGCTGAGGACACGGGAGGTCCACATCTTTCCTCTTTATGTTCCATAGGCATTGCAGTCTGACTCCCAGTGGATAATACACAATGCTAAATGGCCCTGCGCTGCTGTATTCGCTCATACAGAAGGGCCAGGGACTGCTGGCTGAGAGGCAGCCATTTCTCCTGGCAGAGGCTGCTCGCATGCTTGAGTGTGATTGGTTGTGTTGCTGGCGAGCTGGGATTGGTCAGGAGAGCTCCCTCCTCTCATAGCCCCCTTCCTTGCTTTCTGAACGCCTCTTTTCAACATGGCGACTGGAACTTAAAGGAGCGGTTGGGAGCCCTTCCCCGCCCTTAACAGACTTCACTGCATTCCCAGGTAATTTTCCTTTCACCTTCTTTTTAATTCTTGCCTTCTTAGACTTCCTTATATTAGATGTTTTTAGCTTTGTTCGAGCCTCGGAGTGGCTGGTCGGAGATTGCCCTTCCAACTCACTCTCCCTCGATGCCAAGAAAATTTTCTTTAGTAAGGTACTTCAAAGGGGGCAGGAGGACGCGAGCGCGTGGCTTGCGCACCGCCACCGAGGAGGGAATGGAGCCTAAGACCATTGGAAATATGTATTTTCCGATGGTCTTAGGCAACCCCTGGGAAAGGGTCGTTCGACCCCCCAAAGGGGTCGCGACCCACAGGTTGAGAACCGCTGGCATAGACGGACGCGCTAATCCCATCAAACCAACGATCGAAATATGCAAGCCCATTCCTTGGGTAAAGTATTGGCCGTGTCTGGGAGCACTTCTCCTGTGCAACAATAGTTGTTTACTAGCCTAGACCTACCTTTGCATAATTTAGGCCGTGCGGCCGTTTCTGCCTACACAAGCAGTTTGTGACCCAGGTCAGACACGTGGAGTTCAAATTAAAGTGTGCCATGTGGAAAATATTAGTATGTCCAGTATTATTGTAGGCCTTGGGTTAGGCTAGACAACCGCAGTAACAACCTTCTGCCAAGTCCTTACACTGGAAGCCAGGAGATCACTAGCAAATGTTTCTTCTGCACCCCAATATGTTTTCTCCAGGCAGCCTTCATTCCTGTCCCTGTGTACCAGGCTCTGAGTCCTGGCTTTCTTTTGGGGATATCCATGGAGATGGCCTCTTGCCACTTCTATGGAGAAGTTTTCACGATCTCAACATTAACCTCCAGACTTCACTTACTAAATTGTTTACAACATCTTTGCCTGATGAAGAAGCTAGAGAAGCTTTGAAAGCTTGATTGATGCATTTTGTTCATTTTAATTGACCTAATAGAGGTATCGCTGTTTTGTGGATTTTGTTCTATTTTGCTGCATGGCCAACATGGCTATCTCCAAATAGATTACCTAAATTTGAAGAAAACTGAATTTTGGCACGACAGGGTAAACTTCAACCAGAGGGAAGTCATGGACTGGGACTTAAGTGTTTGAGATTTCTGTCTCCAACAAATGTAAAGCTTTTTCATTTGGAGTACAGTTGGAAAGTCTTGCTCATACAGCACTTGAAAGTTTTTCCAGGTGTAGTAATACAGAGACTTCTTGAGAAATTTAGTGTTCTATGCCTAAGAAAGTGGGAGTTAGCTTTATGCAGGAGAAGGTTTACCTGGATCTCAATGGAAGCTACTTTATTGCTGCTAATGGATTTGAAACTTTATTGCCTGTTTCAGGGTCCTGTACAGAAACACTTGTCTGACATCTTGTGTAGTTTTGGACATCTGTGTGTGTGTGTGTGTGTGTGTGTGTGCGCGCGCGTGCCCGCACGCCTTCAGACCACCTGTCAACTTACAGCAACTCCATGAATTTCATAGGGTTTTCTTAGGAAAGGAATACTCAGAGGTGGTTTTGTTAGTTCCTTTCTCTGAAATACAGCCTACAGCAGCTGGCATTCACTGGCAGGTTCCCATCCAAGTACTAACCAGGTCTGACTCTGCTTAGCTTTTAAAATCAGATGTGATCTAGTGCCTTTAGGGTTACGTACACATTTATCATAGATCAAACTTTCTTTAGAACCCACATCTCAGAATCTCTCCCATTAACATCTTTCTGTGAGTAAACATAAAATCTTAAAGGAATAACTCCCCCAGTATGTCTGCTCCTGTCCCAAAGAGATCTTTCCTTCCCTGGTCTGACAAGAGATGTAGTTCAAGATGGTTCAGCAGCAGCAGAAGAAGCTGTGGAGCAGAAGGCAAAGCAAGGCAAAAGACACTGTTGGAAAAGTGGGAATCCTAAGAGCTTTTATAAGGTTCCTTTGGGGCTTAAAGGCAGGGCAAAGGTGGGTGTTGGTCTGAATTTCAAGAAATGCATGTCACCACAAATTGTCCACCATTTAGACTACTCTGTTTCTAATAATTAAACTGAAACTGATTTGAAGATTACAGTTTTCCTCCTGTAGTATTACATGAGTGTCAATGGAGTTTGGGAGATGTTGACTTGGGTTCATCCTCCCTATTATTTATGTTCTTCATATAAGACTTGGAGTGTGTTTTTTAATTAGCCTTGATTCTGACGTGCCAACCTCGTGACATAAGTCACCCTCATGGGTATTTTGCACCACAAACCAAGACATCTGCATCCAACAAGAGACTCCCTGGTGTCCTCCTAATGGGACTACACACCCCACAAAGGGAAGCCAAGCAGTGGAGAGGAAATACTATGACAGGAAGAATTGCTGTTTATGGCTTGAATTCTATGGGTAGCCCCAATGAAACAGAGCCATGCAATCCATGGCTGAATGGCCCTGAACAGACTGGGGCCCTGAGACTTGAAGGTATGCCACTCTCTATCAATGCCTGCCTGAGGATGGAGATCACTGGGAGGGAAATTCTTCTGGAGGGGACCTCATCTCTGGAAAGAAATGAGCCTTTTCTGCACCACAGTTGTGAAACACCCTCCTCTAACCAAACATGGCACTGTCAGGGCATTGAGGGTGTAAGTGCAGTGTGACCAGGAAAAGTTTTTCTAAGGGGACAGAGAGATGAGGTGATGTGACCTTGAAGCACAGCTGCATGGGAATGTTTTGGCTAGCCTGCCTCGAAAGGTCTTACCTCATCAGAGAGCACCCAACATGAAGAGGTTGCATGCTATGAGGGCAGTTGGGTCACCCCATATGGACTGGGATGTGGTGAAGCCCTTAAAAAGACTTAGGTGTGACAATGTAATTTGCCTTAAGCCTATTTTTGTACTGCCTCTGGACATGCTGTCAGTCTGTACCTTCCATTCTGCTATTTTTGTGCCTGAATGTTTTTTGCTTCTAGGCTTGCTGCCAGAAGCCCTAACACTTATCTTATGTGCTCTGTTGAGTAAACAGCACTAAGCTCCAACAGGCACAAACCCTGTTTTCACTCCAGCAAAAAATAAAAACCCGGGTTACAATTCTGTATCACCTATGTAACCACCTTAGTTGCAAAGTTAAGTGGTATCTCGTACTTCAACTCCTCCCAATCCTTACTTACCAGCAGTGGCCCCTGGGAGCAATATGGGTCTGCTCCCAATCAGTTGAGGAGCAGCTTACCAACATTCCCACCTCCTCCCATGAGCAATCACTGTCACAGCAAACAGAAACAGAGTCCCTTTTGCAATTTTCCCTTGCACTGGAAACTGGTCATGCAAGAGAAGTGAAAGTGTCAGTAACTGCTTCCTGACCGACAGAGGAACAGACCCTTGTTGCTTGCAGGGATTGCTGCCTGGTAATTGAGGACTGGGGGAGTTCCACAGTCCCCACATATTCAGTAGTTTAGGGAATATGTAAGAACTGTGAAACTCCCCCAGCCCTCAATTATTCCTTAAATTAGTGAATATGTAGAGCTCATGAATACAAACCAATGTGCAACTCTAGGTTATACCTTCGTACCTATCTTAGTGAAAACTGACATTTTGACTGTGGAAATTCTACCCAAGAGAGATAGGTTCAAGTTTTTCCATTTCCGGAAATTGTTTTTGATCTCCTTCCATGTCTTTTCATAGTTGTTTTTACATAAGTCTGAATTTTTCTTCATCAAGTGGATTCCTAAATATTTTATTTTTGTCAAAGTTACATATCCTGCTTTCTGACTCAATTCTTTCTCCTTCTCTTTATTTATACTCTTTGTCAATAAATTAGTTTTTTCTTCATTTACTCAGGCTGGAGATTTCGCCAATTTTTTTTTTAAAAGATGAAGAAATCACTGAGGAAGAACTAGCAACGGGAAATTTTCAAAAGATTAGAGGAAGTTGTAAGAGTTGAGGATTTGGAGCTGGAAATGGAAGAAAGTCAAGGAAAAGATAAGAAAGAAAAGGAAGGGAAGTGAGAAAATAGATATAAAAATTCTAACATGGAATATTAAAGGGATAAGTACACTTGAAAAGAGAAGAAAGATCCTTCATTATCTGGAAAAGAAAAAAAGTGATATAATTTGTTTGCAAGAGATAAGGATAGAGAGAGAGAGAATAAAATTGCTATGAAACGAAAAACTGGGCAAAGAATTTGCTGCAACAGCTGAGAAGAAGGGAGTTGTAATTTATGTCAACAAGCACAATAAATTTTTAAAGACAAGGAAGGACGTTATATAAGGGTCATAATTAAATGATAAGATCAAAAAGTACTTTTGGTTGGTATCTACGGCTCCCATAATGGAAAAGGCAAATTCTATAAAAATTTAGAAGCCCAAATTATAAAAGTTGACTGTGATGGAATAATTCTCCTTTGAGATTGGAATGGAGTGGTAGCCCCATTGGTTGATCGGATAATATTATTAAGAAAAACCGGGGAAGCTTCCTCGATTGTTCAAAGAGATGATGGAAAACTTACATTTGTTAGATGCTTGGCGCCACTTATATGGAAAGACAGAAGATTTTACATTCTATTCAGATAAACACTCATCGTTATATAGACTTGACATGTTCCTAGTTTCTGTGATGTTATCAAAGAATATAAAAGAAATGGATACTCTTCCAATGAACTTATTGGATCATAATGTGGTGCTTCTACATCTAAAATTTGGAAGAAGAGATTATAGTTGGAGACTGAATGAGCAGTTGCTGCAAGATGAAAATATACTTGTGCAAGTAAGAAAGACTCTACAAAGATATTTTGCTGAAAATTTGAATAGAAATCAGAAATGTTTGGGATGCCAGCAAAGCTGTGATCCGTGGCTTTATACAACAAAATGCAATTTTAATTAGGGAATTAGGGGAAGAAATGAGAAAATTCAGAAAATAAGCGATCAAATAAAGATCAAAGAAACTGAGTTAAAATAAAACCCTGCTTGTAAAGCCATCCAGAATGAAAAATGGGCATTACAAATGCCAACTTAACATCAGAGATTAGTAAAAACAAACAAATTTTGAGTGGGCTAACAAGCCAGGAAAATGCTGGCCTATCCATTAAAGAAGAGAAAAGAGAATGATTACAAAAATCAGAAGTGGTAAAAACATCTATACAGATTTGGGGAAAATCAAGAAAATATTTACTAATTATTTTTCCAATCTACACTGGAGTAAAAAGGCTGGTCTCAAAGACATCCAACGTCATACAGAGAATTTAGAAATTAAGAAATTAACAGAAGAAAAAAGAACGACTGTTAACCACCCTATTATCATGGAGATAGTAGAGGCTATAAATTTGGCAAAAAAAGGGAAAGCCCTGGAGCTAGACGGTTTACCCACAACTTATTATAAAGTCTTACAGGATCAATTACTTCTACCATTCCAGACAACAATGAATGCAGTCTTTAGAAGAATATTACCTAAATCCTGGAATGAAGCGTATATAACTTTGATCCCGAAGTGAGACTGAGATTTTCTTGTGGTTAAAAATTATAGATCGATATCGTTGCTTAACATGGATTATAAAATATTTACATCAATTATGGCGATAAGGATGAAGAAAATTTTGGAAGAATTAATTAGCGATGAACAATCAGGCTTCCTACCCAATAGACATTTAAAAGAAAATATGAGATATATTTTAAATATCATTGAGAATTTTGAGACACAACCTGGGAAGACATTGGCATTGTTATTTCTTGATATTGAAAAAGCCTTCAGCAGTTTGAGCTGGGACTTCATGTTTGAAGTATCAGCAAGAATGGATGTTGGACATCACTTTATGCGAAGTATTAAAACTATTTAACCAGACAGCTCAAATTCAAATAAATGCGGAGAAGACTGGAAAAATACAAGTTACCAGAGGAAATCGACAAGGATGTCCAATCTACTCATTACTATGTTTAACAGCTATAAAAGTCCTGATTACAAGTATCAAAAACAAATAACAAAATTAAAGATGTCAAATTAAAAGGTGAAGAATATAAGATCAGAGCTTTCGTGGATGATATCACTATAATATTAGAAGATCTGATGAAGAGTATAGAATAATTAATTGGCAACATATTTAATTGGTGACTACATTAATTGGCTCTGATATCAAAGGTGACTGGGAGATCAAGCCAGAAAGAAGAAGGACTCTGACTGTATATGTGAGGTCATAAGCAAGTCAGCCTAAAACTTCCTCTAGATCCGTGGTTCTCAACCTGTGGGTCCCCGATGTTTGTGGACTTCAGCTCCCAGAAGCCCCAGCCACTATGGTCAATGCTCAGGGCTTCTAGGAGCTGAAGTCCACAAACATCTGGGGACCCACAGGTTGAGAACCACTGCTCTAGGTATAATTCAGATCATTTATCAGGCAAATCACCGCTGTTTAAGAGAATGTTGAAATCTCCGGGGACATGCTGTAAGGAGCATGACCCACAGGCACATAACTTCAGGGCTTCAGGCCAGGCAGACACAAAAAACCAGCAGAGTTAAAAATGAATAGAGTCCAGAGTCCAGGCCACAACATAGTTGCAAAACTAAACTAATATTTTTATTTCAAACAGCTTAAGTAGCATACAGGTATCAGAAAAACAGGAAAAATCCATTAAGCTTCTCTCTCCTTTCTGGCATGACAGAGAGAGCTGTAAAATTCAAACTTGAAGCAGGAGAGGGGGGAGTTGAAAAAGAAACAGCGAGGAATTTCTCACAGCAGTTATAGCCTTCTGTGAGGCTTGTTTTACCCAAACAAACTCAGCTTTCTCACAGGAACAGAGAACAGCCAGGTGTCTCCTTATCACACAGACTGGGTCAAGCCAACCTGCTAATTACCATGACTACGAGTGCAGCAGAGAGACAAGACTAAACGTTCTTTAGACCAGTGGTTCTCAACCTGTGGGTCCCCAGATGTTTGTGGACTTCAGCTCCCAGAAGCCCTGAGCATTGACCATAGTGGCTGGGGCTTCTGGGAGTTGAAGTCCACGAACATCTGGGGACCCACAGGTTGAGAGCCACTGCTTTAGACAAAGAACAGACTGGAAGGACTATTACTTAACAGTCCGAAGCAGAAGTCAGAATCTCTTCTGTGACTACAATGGTCAGATGGGAGACCTCTCCCAGCAGGGCACTGATTGCTTCCTGTTCCTATACACTTGGATGTTCTTCCTGTTGTCCTGTCTTACCCACAATACAGAGCTATTACAACAGTCATTATCTCTTTGTCATCTAAGCACTGAAACCGTTAGTCCATCTGGACACAATTGTCTGTGTTGCAACTCCTGTTGTCCACTAGGCTGGGAGAGTGATTAACTCACATCCCTTCAGGGAGGGGAATAAACTGTATAAACCCTCGGTTTTGAGAAATCAGTTGCAGTCAGATGAAATGTTGGACCCTACTATGTCGTCCTGACTCCTGATCTGGTCTGCGCTTAGACACAAGTCTAAGTCACATTTCAACTTCTTCATTACTTTTCTGGACTGGCAGTTATAAACCCAAAAACCTCCGCCTCTGTAATTTCCCCCCCTTTATCCTTCAGTTAGCCCTTGTGCAAATGTTTGACTGTATCCTGTGTGCATGCATGAATGAATTCTTCTCAATAAAACACATTTCTAGTTTACTTTTGGTTCTTTTCCTGCTGAGCCCATAAACATTGGTAGAAAGGCCTTATTAATTTACCACCATCTCGCAAGCCTCCTCTTTGAGCTAATTCATTGTCCACTTTTGCAAGGAGGTATTTGGCATCGCAGGGTGGTCCTTGTGGCACTTACATTTTGGATTAACAAGGAGAGAACTGTAAATATAAAAGCACAACAATTAAATAAATGTTAAGTTGAATTATTTTAGAATGAGATTAAGAATCCCCTTCCATATGATTTTCAAGTGCGCTTTTGAGTGCATTCCCAAACCAGTAAAAACTTCTTTTAAAAGCCCCTGCAGGTTTGGGATCACTCCTGGCTCAAGACCAATCTTTGTAAACAAATTCATTATGAAATGTTGTTAAGTTTGTGAACAAACACTGAGTTGATCCGAGTTGGCTTACATTTCTGTTATCACTCTCTGGCTGGCAACCTATTAGTGATATATATGCATGGAAGTGTTATTAATGTGCTCATATTTCTCTTTTGGGGTGGCACAAGGGATTGTTCTCCAGGCATCTGTCCCCTGTCCAAATCTTTCAACCCCCAACAGCTGTCAAGCCCAGGAGAGGCCTCTACCATACCTGCTTACTGGTGGCAACAGGAAGGGGAGAGGTGAGTCAGAGGAGAAAGAAAGAGCTGGACTAGGGTGCAAGAAGTGAAAGGATAGAATACTTCATCTAAGAAGGATACTCTTTATTTCTTTTCCCCTCCTAGCCAAGGCCAACTGTATCTTACTCTTCTGAACCAGCTTCCCTCTCTCTCCCCTCCCAAATGCCATTAAGTTTGTGAATAGTCACTGATCTAATCTGATATAGGTTTCCACTTACACAACTATTCCCTGTACTTCTTCCATTTCATCTTTTTCTGGCATCACTGTTGTATTTTTCTTTCATGCTACACTATTTTTAAAGTCTTTTTCAGGGGATCTGACATTTACTTACTTACGAAAAGGATGGTGAGAGTAGATGTGGATCTTAGCAAGAAACCTGGAATATTCCAGAACAATCCATTCAGAGGCTTAGGAATTATCTATAGAAATAGAACCAAATTTCTTTGTTTTTGTTACTGCATTACTAAAAATGCATCAGATGGACAGATTTTAACCAAATTTGGATTTTGGCTGATGCAAAATTATTTCTGCAGGAACCTGAGGGAGA
Source organism: Iguana delicatissima (assembly GCA_948472985.1). NCBI lineage: Eukaryota > Metazoa > Chordata > Lepidosauria > Squamata > Iguanidae > Iguana > Iguana delicatissima. Next base: position 80,490 of record CAOKZL010003068.1, read on the forward strand.
CTCCAGTATTTCTACATACAGACTGAGAGTGATGTTGCAGCTAAGATTCATGTTCAAACATGATGAATCCTGAAAACCCTTAATAATGACTTAAATAACATAGTGGGTTACAGTATTACACAGCAAAAAAAAAAAAAAAAGGGAAATGGGGAATTTGGCACCTGAAAGAAGCCAGAGAAAGAGGCACGTGGGAGAAGGAGGGGGGTTCGGGGGAGACATGGGTGAAGAAAATAAAGTGTCCCACATTTTCCCTATATTTTGCTTGGGGAGGGTGTCCTTCTCCATGGAAATTATGCTTCTAAATCTCTAAGATGAAAACATTACATATAATGCTTTTAGTGAATTACTGAGTTAATTCATATTTAGTCAATATTCTGTCATGACAGAAGCATATTTCATATTCTGTACATTTATGATTTCTCCCTCATGTGGGTTCTTTGATGTGAACGTAAATGTTGATTCTGAGAGAAGTGCTTTCCACATTCCATGCATTTAAATGGCTTCTCCCCTGTGTGAATCCTTTGATGTTTACTAAGTGCTCCACTCTCACGGAAGCTCTTTCCACATTCCATGCATTCATATGACTGCTGCCCTGTGTGAATCCTTAGATGGGAATACAGACTTGTACTCCAACTGAAGCTTTTTCCACATTCCGTGCATTTAAATGGCTTTTCCCCTGTGTGAATCCTTTGATGTTTACTAAGTGTTCCACTCTCACTGAAGCTCTTTCCACATTCCATACACTTATACAGTTTCTCCCCTCCATGGGTTCTGGGATATGAATGTAGATGTACAGAATATTCCATTCTTTTTTCTGATTCGAATATGATGTCAGAAGTTCACAAATAAGAGCTCCTTGAACAGCAGAGGATTTCTTCTTCTCGGTCTTTGATTTTTCTTTGTGCTCTTTTCCAAATCCCTCTTTTAACAGTACAATACTGCGTTTTCCTCTTGATTCCACAGGTGTGTTATTATTATTATTATCATCTTCATTTATATCCCATTTTTTTCCTTGGCAGGACTCAAAGCAGCTTACCATACGTGTAAAAAAGAAAACATAGTTAAAAAACCATAACGTACAGAAGTTAAAACAGAAATTAAATAGGCACGTAATAATTAAAACAAAGTAAAAATGTCCATCAGAAACAACTAAAAGATCACAATTAAAAATAATCAGCACCTTTCTTTAGTCAGGTAATGATCATTTATTGAATGTCTGCCAAGATAAAAATGTCTTTAATTAAAATTAACAGGAATCCTGGTGGTGTAGTGGTTAAACGTCAGTACTGCAGCCACAACACTGAGTTCGGTCCTGCGGGGCTCCAGGACTCAGCCTTCCATCCTTCCACACTCAGTAAAATGAGTACCCAGCTTGTTGGGGGCAATTAGCTAACACATTATAAACCGCTTAGAAAGCACTTAGCTGATAAGCGGTATAGAAATACACATGCTATTGCTATTGAATTGTCTACGGAAAGAGGGCAGGGAGGTGTGTCCTCTCTAGGAGGGGAGTTCCACAGCCTGGGAGCAGCCACTGAGAAGACCCTCTCCCATTTTCCCACCAAATGCACATGTGAAGGTAGTGAGACAGAAAGAAGGGCCTCTCCAGCAGATCTCAAAGCAGAGCTGGTTCATAGTGGAAAATACGGTCCTTCAAATAACCTGGATGTGAGCCATGTAGGGCTTTAAAGGTCATCATCCGCACTTTGAATTGTGCCCAGAAACAGACTGGCAGCCAGTGGAGCTGTTGCAACAGGAGGCTTGTGTGATCCCTGTAGCTAGCTCCAGTTAACAATCTGGCTGCAGCTCCTTGGACCAGCTGAAGTTTCCAAATACTCTTCAAAGGCAGCCTCACACAGAGCGTATTACAATAATCCAACTGGGATGTAACCAAGGCATGTGTTACTCTGCCTAGGTCTGACATCTCAAGGAATGAGCATGGCTGGCGCACAAGCCTTAACCGTGTGAATGCACTCCTGACTACTGCTGAGACCTGGGCTCCCAGGCTCAGAGTGTCCTCAGGAGGACATCTAGGCTGCGGGCCTGTGTCTTCAGAGAAAGTGTAATCCCATCTAACACAGGCCAAATCCCTATTTCCTGATTTGTCTTTCAACTGAGCAAGAGTACCTCTGTTTTGTCTGGATTAAATTTCAATTTGTTTGCCCCCTTCCAATCCATTACTGATAACAGCCATTGGTTTAGGACCAAAACAGCTTCCTCAGCTTGTGGTGGAAAGGAGTAATAAAGTTGGGTGTCTTCTCCGTACTGATGGCACCAAATCCCAAAACTCCAGACAATCTATCCCAGTGGTTTCACGGAGATGTGAAATAGCATGCAGGACAGAACCCTGAGGTACCCACAGGCCAAAGGGTTGAACAGGAGTCTCCCAGCACAACCTTCTGGGCTTGGTCCTCCAGGAAGGAATGAAGTCTCTGTAAAACAGTGCCCCCAAGTCCCATCCTCACAAGGCAACCCAGAAGGATACCATGGCCAATTATACAGAAAGCTGCCAAAAGGTCCAGCAGAAACAAGAGGGACACACTCCCCCGTCTAGTTGCCAGCATAGGTCATCCACCAAGACAACCAAAACAGTCTCAGTCCCATAGTGTCAGCGGCGGGCGGAGGTCAAGCAGAGGCAGGACAAGCGGCTAAGGGGGACAGCGTTTATTGCTGCCAGCAAACAAGGGATTACAGCAAACAAACTGTCCTTAACTGAGGACACGCCTTAAGCAGCAGGCTCCAACAGAAAGTAAAGGAGGGTTACTTCACCCGGAACACAAAGGAGGTTACTTCACCAAACATAGAGGGATTGTCCTTGGCTGGCAAAGAGGCTGGACGTGGACTCGGGCTGGGCTGGAGCCGGACACGGGCGGCAGGAACACGGTAGGCTGATGGTTGTTGCTCCGTGCCCCTCCCAGCCCAGCGCCCACCCTAAATAGCCCCCTTGACCGGCGGCGGCCAATCTGGAACGACCACGCGGCTGAGGGCTCACAGCTGTGTTTACAGCTGGGAGCTCTCAGCCCGCAGCTGCCTCTCCTGTAACCGCCAGGACCGCTGGATCGCTTCTTTGTACTGCTGCCGCTGCCGGAACATGGGCAGCGGGGCGGAGGCCTCAGCTTCCTCTGGGTCAGAGCCGCAGGTGGGTGGAGCCCCGGAATCGGGCCCGGGACCCGCCTCCCCCAGCGAGCCAACGCCCGCCTTGCCCACTGGTGTGGAAGGTTTTTTTTAATAAGCCAGAAAGGGCAAAAACCTAGAGTACATGTGGTTGCTCTCATAGCTCGAAGAATCCTGTTCAAATCACAGGCAAAAGACAAAAGGGATCCTTACCCAGAGAGGCTATCTTCCCATTATCCTCCATCTTGACTTCCTTGTAGAGAGCACTCTGGCTCCAGAAGATCCCACTCCCTTTCGGGGAAATTACATGCCCACCTTCTCAAAGCAGAACTGGAGCTGAAAGGGCAGAAAACCAAAACTTTTATGATGACAAATACAAATAATCCCTCCTCATGTATCTCCCAGTACGAGCCCATTAGAACTCCTAGAGTTTCAAGAGAGACCCTTCTCTCTGCCCCACTATATTCTCAGGCTCGTTGAGTTGGGACAAGGAAACAGGGCCTTCTCAGTGACTGCTCCTACATTTTGGAACTCTCTCCCTTGGCAGACTAGGATGGTCTCTTCTTGCTATCAACAAATAAAAATATTCTTATTCCTTCAGGATTTTAAAAGTTGACTGTAATAGTCTTTCAATGATGTGCTGTTGACTTTTTTTCCCTGCATTCTATGTAGTCTTTTAGTGAAGGACCAGCCTCTGTTAAAACTATAAAATCCAAATGAGGGCAATGGACGAAGGTCTTCCCACTAGATGTCTCCTGGCCTAAGGGTTCTACCATTATGGGGACATTTACAGTCATCCCTCCACATTTGCTAGAGTGACCCAGTGAAAGTGAAAAAAATGTGAATAACTCTAGGCCCTCCCGAACCATATTTAACACAGAAAAAAAAGTATGATCACTATATTCAACCCACTGTGGATTCTTTGGCATCAGGGTTCCTTTATAAGGCAGAAGTGGGTGGCTGGTGGGGCCTACTACCAGCTCCACTGCTGCCCCACTCCATTTTTAATAGGGACTTACTAGACTTGTTCACAGTTTCTCAGTTTCACAAGGCTTGGAGTCCCTGTTAAAAATGGCATAGGGCAGCAGCATTGCTGACAGCAAATAATCCATAAATAATCAAATCCGCAAAAGTGAAACCCACAAATGTGGAGGGCTAACTGTATTTATGTGTTCACTTGCGTCCTGCCCTTTCACAATAATGGGACTCAAGGAGACTTAAGCTTATTAAAAATGGGTTAAAAACAGTATAAAACATAAATATAAAAGATATAAATATTAAAATTATTTTGAAAACAATTCAGTCTGTAAAGTTATTTAAAGTCTGTAAAGTTATTTATAATTAAAATTCATTAAAAGTGAGGAGAAGCTGGAACAGTTTGCTTTTGCCTGAGCCTGCGGAGAAAGAGAAAGACTGTGCTCCCTTCCCTCCTCTTTCCCCTCTGAGTTAACTGAGCATGAACTCCTTCGGCATTTTGAATTCAGTTTGTAGAAACCGAAGCAAGCTGAAGACAAAGAGGGAAAGGGGTAGGAGGAGAGAAAGTGGGACATTTTAAATGCAGATGAAAAAGTGGGACAACAAGAATCAATCAGGACCGTCCCTGCCAAATGAGGACAGTTGGGGAGGATGTATTAGGTACTCCTCCCCTATTCTCCTTCTCCCTCCTCTAAGTTAGCAGAGTGTGAGCTATTTGGGGTAGTATGAACTCAGTTTGTAGTAGCAGAAGCCAGCCGAGGAGAAAGAGAGAGGAGGAAAGAAAGTGGCACATTTTGAAAACAGATGAAAAAGTGGGGCAACAGAGGATTAACTAGGACTGTCACTGTCAAATGGAGAAAGCTGGAGAGTATGAGGTGGGAGCGGGGGCTATTATATTTACATCTTTCTTGTAGAGCTTCCAGTAGGTAGCCCACTGCCTAAGGAACTGGAGAAACTTGTTCTGATTTTTGAATAAGAGAAAAATGACACACCTCTGATTGCACATCTGTATTCTCTGAGACTGTTGGTGAATTTTGTACATTATGAATTGTTCTTCCACAGAAATAAAAAAAAAATTGCTACACTTAGAAACCGAAAATTTCAGGAATTTAAATATCCAGAGCTTTTCTCCCCACCAACGTCTTTTCCTATGCTCAGAGAGGAGATGCTATGGAAGGGAGTACTAAATCCCAAGAGCCTCCAGCGAAAGTTTCCTGGCTCAAACTCCTTCTGCTGTTTGGAACAACTGGGTCTCAGGAGGAGAAGACCAAAGCTCTGCACGCATGTAAGTTACAAGTGAAGAATTCTGCATGCTTCTCACCCCCTGGAATTGTAAAAACCGCTCCAGATGAACTCAAGTTTGGCCCAGTGCATCCCAGTGCCCATGGCCTGGAAGCCCATCAGTACAGGCTGGCTTCCCATGAGTACAGTGACCCAGGCCAACACCACAAATTCATTCCTCCAGCAACAAAGACAAAAGGGATCTTTACCCAAAGAGGCGACCTTCCCACCACCAAAAGTGGGTGCAAGTAAGTGCTCTTCCATGACTGAAGGGGCAGGACTCTGCTGGAGCTGGCACCATCCCTTGTTTGTTTGTGGCACTGTAACCTCTTCCCCTACAACAGGCCCTGGTATGCCCCCTATTTCAGACTCTGAGGCCATTTCCGCACGACACTCCTATAGCGCGATGATTCTACTTTCAACCTCCTATGGAATCCCTGGTATGCCCCCTATTTCAGACTCTGAGGCCATTTCCGCACGACACTCCTATAACGTGATGATTCCACTTTCAACCTCCTATGGAATCCTGGGGTTTGCAGTTCCGGGAGGGGCCGGCAGGCCTTTTAAGAATAGAATCTACGTTGAAGTTTTGGACTTTTCATCCAGATACTCAGAAATATCCTATGAATAAGAAAATGAATCAGTTCTTTCTAGCCTGCAGAATTCAACTATGTATGCCTGGAAAATGTGTTACTCTCGGAGGGTTTGTGTGTGGAATAGATGTCTAATATGGGTTTTAACAAAAATTATCTGGGATTACCAGTCTTTGTGATTTTGTAAATCACAACAATAAAGGTTGACATTTATTGCTATTTGGTAATATATTATGAAAGAAACAAGAAGAAGTGTTTGAAAAATGATCCTTCACTGTAAGTGTAAGAAATAGCTGATAAGACTCATAAAACAATTTAATACAGGATCGGCTGAAGCTCCAAATGTTTATTTAAGAATAAATACGTCTCCGCAGAGCTGGGTGCCTCCCGAGAGAGAAGCCTCCTCTGTGCTCTCTGCTTTGGCTGCTGTCACTTGCCAGCTCCGCCCTCCTGCTGCTTCTTGTAAGCTTAAGGAGCCTATGCCTTTTGCTCTCCAGGCTTCTCTCTCACTCTTTTCCACATCGTGGCCGGCTGCCACCACCTTCTTCAGGGCGGCTAGCGACATCCCAGGCTTCATGTGGCTGCTGCCGGACCATGCCGCCTATCCCCTTCGCCTCGCCCTGCCTGGACTGCATCCTGTCAGTCTCTGCTGCTCACAACCCTCGGGCAGCCTCTCTGCAATTTCCTTTGCATCTGCCGCCACTTCCATTCTCCCCTGGAGGCGGGGGGCTGGCTGTTTCCCAAAGAGTCACCGCTATAGCTTCAGACAAGGTGTGCCTCTGAGGGTTGGTGTGTTAAATTCCTCTTGGGGGGCTATCTGATACTTCTCTGTTCCGGACATTTGTAAACCTTAGGAGGAATTCAGTTACTGCAATTCCCATGTGTCCAAAGTTCCTATGCCAACTGCTTTTCAAAAAAAAAACAAAAAACAGTGTCAGACAGAGTTTTGCAGCCTTTTAAAAATTCCATCTCCTCTTCCAGGAGGAAAAAACCAAAAATCATTCATTCCTAAAATTCCCCTCCCTTTATGTTTGATAAATTACAGAGGGCAGACTTTCTCCAGCAAGGAAGAGAGGGGGTGGAGGTGAATGGATGGAAGTTCTTTGTGTTGTAAATTGACACCTCATTAAGGCAGAGGCAGAGCTGCCTTCCTTCCTTTTCTAAAACATGAGAGAGTGTACTAGGAAATCAGACTTGGGTGGGATGATTTTAATCTGCATTATTAGCTCCTTAATACTGTGGAATGCCTTGCACTCCCTTTCAGGTCTAAAGGTTTGTTTTTTTCATTTTAGCCAAGCTTCATGGCTTAAATGGGTTTACCTGCCCAAAGAAAACAGGAATCTTTCTCATTACTTTCTCCCTAGTAACATTCCTCAGTCCTGGTCCTTCAAGGGTTAACCTGAGCCTCAGAGCCTGAGGAGGAGGAGGGGCCGCAGGGAAATGGAGCGGCTTCAAGCACGACAGGAAAAAACAGAGAGAAAACCACGTTCCTTTCCTGGAATTTTCCTACATACATTAAAGCAATATCTGACTTTAAATCAAACAAAAAGGCACAGAAAAAGTAAAGTTTCCACTTAACCTTTTCGTTTGAAGTTTGCAACATACATTGAAGCAGAATCTGATTGAAACAGTGTCTGTCAACTGCCTCCCTCCACCCAGATCTCTTCCCAAAACGACAACACACCGTAGGGGAGGGGGGTTGAGCTGAGGTAATGGGGTCCCAACAGCTCAAAACAATGAAGTAGGCAGATTTCTCGCATACTGACTCAAGCAGCCGGAAGTTCCAACGGTCTGCAATTGAGAACTGCGGTATCATTCACGCACATACCTTTTGTTCAACAAACACAGCCTCCCTGCTTCCATTCCCATACCGTGAACCCAGAGGCTTCCTCCGCACCTTACCACTGACGGAGTACTAGGGCCAGGCTCGAGGGATGATCAAGCCCCCCTTCTCCCCACCTCTTACTGGGGAGGCATTCACCTAAGGCTGTGTTGTTTTTCCTGATTTCCAACCTGCTCCTGGGTCCCATGGTGGGTCTGCCGCCGCCGCAACCAGCCCCACTGCCTGAGTGGTTCCTACTGAACAATCGCCAGTGGCACCTTAGGTCCCGGTCAGTCAGGGGGGTCCGGTTCCAGACGTTCAGTGACCACCAAGATGGGCAAAAGGCCCCTCCAGATCGCGGACGAGCCCCCAGAAAATGTAGTGGCTCAATTTCCAGAAACCGGAGACGCTCGATTGGAAAGCAAGAGTTTATTTAGTCGGCTGGGCCCTCTGGTGGAATCTCTTCCCAAAGACCAGAGCAGCCCTGAACATTCATCTCTCTAAGGTTTTATACTTTTACATAGACCATTGCAACATTGTCAGCTTGACATTTCTTGATCATATCCCCTTTATGACGCTCTTCTGACTGTTCCCAAACACTGAACAAAACATTCCAAACAGACATGCTGAACCAGCATCTAATTAAGCTGATATACGTGCACATGATTACTCAAGCAGCTCCTCAAGAACTCACAGTTCATGAATTTGTAGTTTTCTTTCTCAATCTGCTCTCACACTAGTATTACTTTGATGTCATGGGCTGCAAACAGTTTTATTCCTCCCCACACTGAAAACATTTCTTTCCTCTCACTGTCCATCCTACCTTCCTTGGTCCACCTTCTCTTCCTTGTCTCCTTCCTTCCATTACTCTCCTTCCTCTCCCTGCGTCTGAGCCTTACTCCAATCTTTTCTTTACCACATTATCTACTGCACTCACAATTATTCTGGCTTTCTGCTTATGCTTCTCCTCTTCTCCTTTCCCTCACTGCTCAACCTCTGTTTTCCTTTGAAATAAGAAACTCTAAAAAAACAAAAAACAAAACCCTGATTTTTCTCCTTGCAACCACTGCACTTTCCTTACCAACTTTGTATCTTCTGGAAAATTGAACCTATTCCATCATGGCAAAATTTCCCTTTTTAAGTTTGGGATTTTAAATGACCAATTTCTCCACCCTGAAAACATTTCTGAACTAAAAAAAAACAACTGTTGCCACCTCTAAGAATGCACCTCCCCTGTAAAAGCAGGAAGGTGATAAATCATTCACTCCTAAAAGTGCCTTGCTATGACCCCAGCCCCCAGCCTTCGCTTACACATCTCCTTTTGCAAGACTGGGAAAATCCCCCTTCTCTCTCCATCTCTTCCTCCTGTGAGGAGGAAGAGAAAGGAATGAGAGGGAAAAACCTTGTAAGCCTGGTTAGGCAAACACTGCCTGATTTCTTGCAAGACATAGAGAGACAGAGAGAGAAAACTTAAAAATCCTGCCTTCTGTAATTTAACCTCTAACTCTCCAGTTTGGACTTTCTTTATTTTTCTTACATTGCTCGACTTCCTCCTTAACTTCTGATGCAAATCTTTATTTTTCTCCTGAGGCTTTTGTTTAACCACTGCCTCAAGATTCCTCCTCCCTTGACTTTAGAGGGTATAGATTTACTATTCTCTGCCAACATCTAGCATAATCCTGGTCTAAAGGTTTGTTTTCTCATTAACATACTGATTTAATTTCTCCTATAGCCAAGCCTCTTGGCTAAATGGGCTTTCTAGTCCATTGAAAACAGCAAATATTTCTCCCTGGGTATAACTCCTGTCCCCAGTTTTTTCTCCAGCACCAGTCCCTATGGACTATTGGACTGAATGCTAGGGAGTTTGGCATTCGCCCCTCCCTTCTTTTTCTCCCTTGGACGTCCAGTTTCCCATAGTGATGTCCTCAGAGGTCATTTGTTCGATGCTTTATTCCACACGCTTCGTCTGCCTCTGGCCTCTGATCCCTTCATGGAGAGCCAAAAGCACTAATCCAGACTGCCACTCACTCCGCACCCTAGGTACATCTCAGTCTCTCAGCTCTGAGTTCACTATCCTCCCCCAGGCCACCAAAGGTAATACTTTAATAGTCAATTTTCTTACCTTTGGTCTGTATACAGTTTCCTGGCCAAAGCGCTTCCGGTGTGTCCTCTCTCTCTCTCTCATTCACACACTCTCTCTCATTCTTAATGCTTCATCCGATCCCTTGTCCTTGGGCATAACCAGTCGAAGGGCTGTGGAGAAGACAGAAGATAGGTATGTCTAAAAGAGAGACAGGGTGTACCCCCCTTTTTCTGTCAACTACACAGGTTGCCTCCGATGGATGAAAATCCCGGCACGAGCCCCCAGTCTGTAAGAAATGGCTGATAAGACTCATAAAACAATTTAACACAGGATTGGCTGAAGCACCAAATGTTTATTTAAATATAAATACATCTCTGCAGAGCCGGGTGCCTTCCAAGAGAGAAGGACCCCCGACCATGGAATAGCTCACATTTTTCCCCCCTGCCTGACGCAGGTTTCCCTCCCCTTGGACAGGACCCAAAACTTACAGCTGCCCCTTTACTAAACAATGCCAACTTTCTGTTATCAACTTGGTTTTTACTCCTTACAGCCTTGTCCTTCAGACTTGCAGGTGCCTCCCAAGATGGGAGACCTCATCTTTATCTGTCTGGTTCTTCGCACCTGGAGATTCAAGGCCCTGGGAGGCCCTCTCTCTGCTCAGCTGCCGGTTCTAAAAATCTGTTTATTTAAAAAGCATGTTAACCCTTTAAGAGAACAAAATGGTAGGCTAATATGTGTTATACTTATAAGCTAATACATATATGTTAATAATACTGCAGAAACTAAAATATATTTTATTTCTTTCAGTAAGGTAGGAAGTTCTTCCTCCTCGTTCTGCTCTTTTCTCCCAGTGAACTCTTAGTCATTAAGAGCTGCAGCCAGATTGCCAACTGGGCCTGACAACAGGATCACACAACTCCCTTGTTGCAACAGCTCCACTGGCTCCCAGTCTATTTGCATGCACATGACTAACAGAACCCTATACAGCTCCTGTCCAGGCTGTCTGAACAGCCTCATCTCCCTATACGAGTCTTCCTGTGCCCTGAAAACCTGTGCAAAGACCCTTCTCCCAGTCTCACACATTCCCAGCCAAGTTTGGTGGGAACAAGAGAGAGGGTCTTCTTGGTGGCTGCTCCCAGACTTTCATAGAATCATAGAAATGTCGAGTTGGTGGAGACCACAGGGGCCATCCAGTCCAATCCCCTGCCATGCAGGAACACCCTCAAAGCGCTCCCGACAGATGGCCATCTAGCCTCTTCTTAAAAACCTCCAAGGAAGGAGACTCCACTACTCTCCAAGGCAGCACATTCCACTGCCGGACAGCACTGACTGTCAGGAAGTTCTTCCTGAGGTTCAGGTGGAATTTCCTTTCCTGCAGCTTGAATCCATTGCTCCTTGTCCAGATCTCTGGAGCAGCAGAAAACAAGCCCACTCCCTCCTCTACATGGCATCCCTTCAAATATTTAAACAATATTTAAACTTTAGGAGCCACTCCCTCGGATTGAATTGCCTTTTAAATAACTTTTTGCGGGCGCTTCGTATACATTTTAATCTATTTTTGTTTTACTATTTTGTAAGCTTCTTTGAGTCCCAGTACTGGCAGAAATAAGATGCAGGCTATAAATAAATAAAATAATGATAGCAAATAAAACACTCCAAGGATCTTTGCATTTTTGAGCCAATGGTCAAATCCCTTTCTTGTTGTTGTTGTTGTTGGCCTTCAACTAATTTCTGACTTATGGCACCTCTAATACAAACCTATCACAGGGGTTTCTTGGAGTGTGTGATGCGCCAAATGTAACCCAGTGAGTTTCCATTTGTGTTTTAACTTTTGTATTTCATGATTTTTAACTACTTTTTAAAATTATTGTAAGCTGCTTTGAGTCCTTAAAAGAAAAAAGCAGGGTGTAATATGAAGATGATGATGGTGGTGGTGAGAATCATAATCACAGCAGCGAGAAAGTGAGCCCCACTCTCCAGGGTCATTGTTCAGGGCTCCAACCACTACCATACTGACTCTCCCAAATCTGCTTACCCTTGTCAAAATTGAGGTGAACAGATTCTAAAGGAAACTAAATGAGGTGAAAACACTTATCTGTATCAGGGGTGGGCAATGTCACTGGAGAAGGTTGAGAAGGGACATGATAGCCATGTTTAAATATTTGAAGGGATGTCATGTTGAGGAGGGAGCAGGCTAGTTCTCTACCACTCCAGAGACTGGGACAAGCAGCCATGGATTTAAGTTGCAGGAAAGGAGATTCCACTTGAACCTCAGGAAGAACTTCCTGACAGTCAGAGCTGTCCAGCAGTGGAATGTGCTGCCTCCATGGAGTGTGGTTGAGTCTCCTTCTTTGGAGATTTTTAAGCAGAGGCTGGATGGCCATCTGTTGGGAATGCTTTGATGGGTGTTTCTGCATAGCAGGAGGTTGGACTGGGTGTCCCCTGGGGTCTCTTCCAATTCTATGATTCTATCTGAGGACAATTTTCTATCCCTGGGACTCCCACAGGCCAAACAGACTTCCTGAAAGGGAAAACAAACCAAAGAAACCAGAGGAAGCAAAAATGCTTTTCTATACTTTGGAGTGTTAATGGTTGCAGTGGATCCCCGCAACCTGTTTAAAAGGTGCATTGCTCCCCTCTTGCAGGAGGGTTCAGTGGCAGGGAAGGCATCCTTTTCCCTGAAAAACATCCTGAGAATCTGGGAGGGGCTCAGGACCACAATCCCAGCCTTGGAGCCCAGCCATGGCCCCTGGGTAGCAATTTTCCCACCCCTGATTAATGTGTTGCCTTTGCCTCTCCCTAAAAGGAAGCACAAATTTCTAACAATTAAACCTATAGAAGTGTGAAAAATGTGAAGGTCTTTCCCCTGGCTTTTTCTCTCTGCAGAACTATGCCATGACTCATCTCTGTGTAGAAAGAGTTCATTTAGAGATGCCCAGTTATCCCTTTTTAAAACTGAAAGCGATGGTGTATGTATGTGATGAGTTCTGTATGCATGGAAACATATAAAGGAGGGAGTATTTTTTAGAACATAAATGTTTTGTGTGTGTGTGTTTTTTCTTCCTTTCAGTTCCTGGTCTACTTTGAGGAGGTAGCTGTGTAATTTCCTCACAGAGGAGTGGGATCCAAACTAAAGGGCTGTCTACAAGGAAGTCAGGATGGAGAATGATCGCAAGGTGGCCTCTCTGGGTAAGGATCCCTTTTGCCTTTGTTGGATAAATTCTGAAGGAATGAATTCATGCTCTTGGTATTTATCACTGTTGGGATGCCAGTCTCGAAGTGGGCTAACAGGCTGGCCCTTTGGGCTGCACTGTGCCAGACCTGAGTTTGTCTGAAGCTGCTTTTAAAATATACTCAATTGTTGGCATATAAGACTCACTTTTTTTCCTGAAAAATACTGTTTGAAAATGGGGTGCATCTTACATGCCATGTGTAAACGGGGTGCATCTTATATGCTGGTGTGTCTTATACACTGGCAAATATGGTAAATCTTCAATTCTGGCAGGTGTGTACCTTGCAAAGTTTCAGCTGACATAAGTGTGGTGCCTTGGTCTCCTCCTGCTTCTGAGGCCCAGATGTCTCAAACAACAGAAGAAGTTTGAAACAAGAGACTTTGCTGGATAATCTTGGAATTAATTTGTTGTTGTGTGCCTTCAAGTTGTTTCTGACTTAAGACTAAGGCGAACCTGTCATGGGGTTTTCTAGGATTGAGAGCATGTGATCTGCCCAGGTCACCCAGTGGAGTTCCACGGCTGACCAGGGAATCGAACTCTGGTCACCAGGGCTGTAGCACAGTGCTCAGACCACGGCTAGGGTTTTACTGAAGTGCTCTGGATACCCGCCTGCCATGCTGGATAAGAGCCCTAGTGGCGAAGTGGTTAAATGCCAGTACTTCAGCCACAACGTGAATTCAATTCTGCAGGGCTCCAGGTTGACTCAGCCTTCCAGCCTTCCATAGGTTGGTAAAATGAGTACCCAGCTTGAAGGGAGAAGTTAGCTAACACATTGTAAACCACTTAGAGCGCACTTCGCTGATAAGCGGTATAGAAATACACATGCTATTACTGTTGCTATGGTCATAGCCTCCTGCTGTGCTCCTAAGCCCAAAATGCTGGGATTTTCTTGAATGCACTCATGGAGGGCTTGTGAGAATGAGTTTGATGTGTCTGAATTCCTGGCAGATCTGGCCAAAGGCAAGATGGCTTCTCTCGTTTGAAGGGCAGAGGCTGGTCAGCTGGCAGTCGTGTATTCCTTTTAAACTGGAACTGGACCAGCACTGCCTACCACATCTGAGGTGAGCTGAGGGGTGCAAAGTTTGCCTTCGGTCCGCATGACAGATTACTGGGTCACTGGAGGCAAGAACCTCATTGGTCAGAATGGCTACAGTGCTCCTCTCTCTTGCATTGACAGGAGATGTTTTCCTCCTCTTCTCTTTTGGGATGTTTGGACATAACGCATAGATGTGGAATGCCTGGATATTTTATAGTTAGGAATAATGAGCCAGCATGGTGTAATGGTTTGAGCTTTGGACTAAGACTCTGGCAGACCAGGGTTCAGATCTCTGCTCAGCCATGGAAATCCGCTGGATGGTCTTGGGCAAGTCACACTCTTTCTGACTCAGAGGAGGACAAGGGCAAACCTGCTCTGAACAAATCTCACCAAGAAAACACTGTGACACATTAGTCTTAGGGTTGGCATAAGTCGGAAATGACTTGAAGGCATATAACAACAAAAAACTCCTTGAAAGCGTTTCCCAACCACAACTTATTTCCCAGCTGAATGATAAGACTCTGAGGAAGGGAAGAATTCAACAGGTTCCCACTCTCTATGAACATTAGGAGCTATAAAATTGCCATGGAAGAGGTTTCATAACATAAATGCCAGGACAGAGGAGTCAGTTATTGGTTTATATTTGGCCTAATTACAGTTTGTACACTGTACGTGGTTGCAACTTTACTGTCCTCCTGCACTCAGATCTCAGTCTGTATGCCCAGGTTTCAGTGGTGGCCAGGAGTGTGTTTGCACAGTTAAAATCTGACGTGCACCTATTTGTTGACACATCAGATCTGGCCTTGGTAACACATGCCTTGATTACGTCCTGTTGGACGTAATGTGCTCTACAAGGGGCTGCCTTCGGAAATGCTTCAGAAATTTCAGCGAGTCCAAAATGCTGCAGCAAGGCTGTTGACCAGGGTGGGTTACAGGGAACTTGTGACCCCACCCCTGTTGAAACAGCTCCACTGGCTACCAGTCCATCTCTGGGCAGAATTCAAAGTGCTTGTTTTGGTCTTTAAAGCCCTATCCACCTTGGGTCCACACTGTCTGAAAGACAGTAAGATCTTTGGGGGAAGGCTTCCTCTCAAACCCACCACCATCACAGGGTCATTTGGAGAAGATGCAGGAGAGAGCCTTCTCAGTGGCTGGTCTCAGGTTATGGAATTCCCTTCTGTGGGAGGCTTGGGTGGCCCCTTCTCTCCTTTCCTTTCTCTGGCAGGTCTTTGGCTTGTAATTTAAATGGCAAAAAAGATCTTTTAATAGAATGGGTTTTTCTACTTTTTAATCTGTTTTTAGCCTTTGTTGTTGTTGTGTGCCTTCAAGTTATTTCCAAGTTATGGTGACTCTAAGACAGCACTATCACCATGTTTTCTTGGCAAGATTTCTTCGGAGTGGGTTTGCCCTCTGCATCTGAGAGACTGTGACTTGCCCAAGATCACCCACTTGGTTTCTATGGCTGAGTGGGAATTCAAACGCTGGTCTCAAGCCAAAGTCCAACATGCAAAGCACTGAGCATCATTTTAACCCTGTTTTTTTTTTAATTGAACTATCATTTAATTGTGTTTCAACTTCTGTGTGAATGTTTTTTTTTTGAAACTGCAGCCTGTTTTTACAAACTGGAGTGTGTAGGGCTAAAGATCCTTGATTCTGCACCACCAACACTCCTGTGGAGATGGGGAATTTTTAATCCCTGCAAAACACTGGAAATCTGATTTGAGAGGAAAACAAACAGGCCACATTAAGGCATGCAACTCACTTCTGAGAAATCTGCCTGGAAGAGAGTCAAGTTCCTTCAACATCCCTTGAAGGTCCATAAATTTGTTGGTGCTGAGAGTCTCTCTAATGTCCAGAGTTGCTGTGGGTCTGAGGTTTATCTCCACTTCCCAGTTATAGAACTTTGATACCATTAAACTGCCATGACTCTATCCAAGGAAATCTTGGGATTTGTAGTTTTGTGATGTACTTAGAATTCTTGAGCACACTCCCATAAACTACCACACTAGAACTTTCTATCTAGCAGCCAATTCTAAACACTCTGTCCACCAAATGATGATTTCTGGGAATCTGTAGGATGGAACTGTGGTAGATAAAGTGGTATCCAACTGTCAGTTTCTCCCAGCCTCTCTAGTAGGGTTGCCAATTCAGGCCTGTCCTTCTACTTCTGTTCCATTTCTTTGCTAATTGAACCTTTGTGATACAATTTATCAATATTTGCAATAATTTCTTCTTTTAATTTACAAAACAAAATAAACTTCCTTTATAAGATTTTATTGTTTGGAGTTGCCCCAGTAAGGATATTGCCGCTTGTGGGTTTTGGCTTCTGTTGTATTTTGCTGCATGGCCAGCATAACGTTGTTGTTGTTGCTGCTGTTGTCATTGTGTGACTTCAAGTCATTTCTGACTTACAACAACCCTAAGTACATCCACCACAGGGTTTTCTGGGGCTAAGGGCCTTTCCACACTACACTGTACTTTGTTTTACTTTAAGTTGTATCAGAGCAAAAGTAGTATCAGAGAATCAGAGAGTTGGAAGAGCCCCCAGGGGTCATAGAGTCCAACCCCCTGCTATGCAGGAACACCCATCAAAGCACTCCGAACAGATGGCCATCCAGCCTCTGCTTAAAAACCTCTAAAGAAGGAGACTCCACCACACTCCATGGAGGCAGCATATTCCACTGCCAGACAGCTCTGACCATCAGAAAGTTCTTCCTGAGGTTCAAGTGGAATTTCCTTTCCTGCAGTAGGATATTAATAAACTTATTAAATCACATCTAAGGTTCTTGTCCTCACTGAGGGATCAACTTCAGGTCTAGCATCTCTGCAGGGTGACATGAAATGTATACAAATTCTGTGAAAGTTAATAGGCACCATCTATGCAAATAGCTTCAGCAAGGTAAATTTTTTTACATTTTGTTGGAAAATTCTGGCATTCTCTTTCCCCTTGCTCTTGTTCTAGAGCAAGAGGGCTTAGGTAGCAAGGAGTTTCTTTTTCTTTGCATGTGAGTGCCTTCTGCCTTATCACCTAAAACCTCAACTTTCCTCTTTGTGTTATTTAAATGCATGGCTATGGTATCCAGGTGACCAGTGTTACCACCGTGTACTGGCCTGGCCTGGCCTTTGGTAAACCAAAGATATCATTTTGATATCATAATTCGGCCCTGCTCTGCCACCCCCAGCCACGTGTTTGTAAGGCCTCCAAACAAGCACTGAGCTAGGTATGGCTATTTTAGGCTGAATCATTCTTGTTTACATTAAGGCATGCCAGAAACTGCCAGATATGCTTCAGGAGACCTCCCCAGGCAAACACCCTCATTAGCGATGCACACTATGACAAAAGACCCTCGGCCCCGAGCAGGCACCCTAGCAAGCTAAGTGCTCAGCTGACAAGCTAGCTGCATCTGCATACCGGCTATACCATTGTCAATTCAGACTTTGACTCAATCATGTAAATTCTGACCTTTCGGGGGCATTGTCTCCAGCCCAAAACTTATTGTTTTCACCCAAGACCAGACTAGCCCACGGTCATTTCTCTCTAATACCCCCCCCCCGGTTCCAAGAGCTCTTCGGACTTGCGTTCGGACTGCTCTGATCGTCATGTTGCCTTGCTGCCACTTCGTTCTGCGAGCTCCCCTCGGCTGCCACGCTGAGCCCTCCTGCCCTCCATTGGACTTCCCAGGACTGCGAAATAGGTGATGTATCACCCATTTTCCCCAAAACTCTATTTCCATTTCTAGTTAGCTGTGAGATTGTGTTTTCTTTAATAATTGCTAATAAATATTATTGCTAGTTTAAAACTGTCTGACTGCTCACTGACCTGAACCTGTATACATAGGGTAAAAGATTCCCGCTAAGTTACTCTGCCTCTTGCTAGCCAAGAGAGTGCTCCGGCTAATTTCCCCCATCTTGTTTGTGTTAGGTTTTGGTTGTTTGGGTGCCCCTCCCGGGACCCCCAGTTCACAGGGTAACAGAGTGGTGGAGCAACGTGGGCAACTCCGGTACCCCTAATTTGAGAAGGAGTCGCGAACCTCCTCAAATCGGGCGGTACTGACTTAGGGAACGGTCAGTGAGTTGTTTTAGAACACCAGTAGGCAGGATAGTGTGTGTGAGTGACTTCTGTGTGTATGTGTAGTATTTCTATCGGGTGGATATCTGTACCCCTCTCTTGTCTTGTCCTGGGAACCACCTCCCCATCTTGGGTCTATTGTGGGCTGGGACTGTACGTGTTTTAGGCCTAGCACGTCAGCAACAGTCTACATGCAACCAACATCTTACCGGCAAGGCACATAAACGCGGAAGGAGCAGCCCCCACTCCTTTCGTTGCCGCCCTGTGTAGTACCCCTTTGGTTTGGCTTGTTGGTATTGGAGAAGGCGTGGGTGGTGAGTCCTGGCTTTTCAAGTTTTCGCTTGCGTCCTGATTTGCCGGCTTGTTAGGTGCAGGTGGTGAGTCCTGACCTAGCTTAAGGGTTTAGCGGTTTAGCACGAGGTAGAGGAAGGGCCCCCTCATCCAGAAAAGCAGAATAGGAATGGTTCAGTTTTGGGTTCCTTGTCCCTTTCCCCCCGCTGCTTTCCATTGGGTTCATCACCCCCCCTTTCAGTGAAAGGGTCCCCTGGGCTTTGTGTGGCCTCCCTATCCCTGAACCGTTGGCCTTGTCCTTTTGTCGTCAGTGCTGTCGAGGTGCAGAACCGGGGCTGAGTGCACAAAAGTGACCTTGTTTGGGCAGGCTGGAGTTTGGTTCCTTTCCCTCTTCCCCAGAGAAGTTCCAGAGAGTTCGTTTTCCTTAGCTTCTCCAGGGGTCTAAGTGATCCTGCCCATCCCTCCAGGTCCTGGTCCCGTATTTGTGCAGGGAATTTGTGTTGTTGTTGTTGTGTTGTGTAGCGTAAGGAAATGGCTAAGGAGAGCCCTGTTGCAGTTAAGGACCTCATGTGTGAGGAAGAGGTGTGAGGGAAACTGGAGAGATGGGTTTTGAGTAAAGGAAAGTGCCCTTGGAAAGACTCTGTCTTCCAGATGGCCGATCCTTTTACCTCTCTCCGTGAAGCGTACAGCCTGGCGCGTAAATCAAAGAACCCATTCGGGCCTTCGAAGGATTCGTTGGCAGCTTGGGGACTTTGGCTTGCGGCCAGAGACGCTAGAAGTGCCCTAGTTGCGACCCGGGGAAAGCTAGCAGAAGTGGAAAAAGAGAATGTCCGGCTTCAGGCTGAAATCGAGACCTTGTGAGTGGACAAGGTAATTTTTGCATCCGTTGCGCAGGCCTCAGCCCAGAAGTTGAGTGATGTCATGTTAGTTGCCCAGACTTGGGAAGAGAAAGCACATGCCTTAGAGGCTGAGCTTGATCATGCCCAGTTTGCGGCTCGATTTATGGTCAGTCAGGTCAAGGAACAGCAGGAGACTGTTAGTCATGCAGCCTGCCATAAGCAAATTGCTGCACTAGAAAGTAAGCTCCAGACACGTAAGGCCTTAATTTCGGCGGTGTGTCCGGAGCTGCTCCGAGTTTCGCCACCGATTTGCCCGAGGACACGTTGCCAGAAGACGTCCTGGCTTCCTCCCCTCATAATCCGGACTGGGATGCCCCTAAGGTTCCAGTCCACCCGGTAGAGACGCAGCCCATGACATGCAGGACCGTCCCCGCTAGCGAAAGTAGTTCTAGCGCACAAACACAGGATACACAGGTCACTGAGACTAGAGTCCCTGGCATGCAACGGAAGCAAAAGCGATTGCAGACCAACTGGGTCCCTTGAACCGGTCTACTGGCATCATGTGGCTCAACACGGTGATACATTCTCACCCGACAGCCAATGACCAGGACCTAACCCAATTGGCCCGCCTTTGCATGCCCCCTTCGGACCTCCCTACCCTTGAATCGGCCGTGGCGGCTCGAGGCCTGGCTAGGCTCAAGGCACACGAGTGGATGCGAGAGATGGTGAGGATCCTTTGGCCCGGACAGAGCGCGAGTGTGCTCTCCGTCATGGAGCAGCAGGGTCCTCGTGAGAATCCTGAGGCTTATGTGGCGCGGAAGCAGCTACTCGCAATTCTGGCTGAGAAGGTACCCCTGATGGCTCATGGGTACAATTTTGATCACGTTGAGTTTAAGACTCTGTTATACGGAGGCTTGAACCGCGAGACAAGATTGGCCCTGGGCTTGGTGGAACCGGCCATGACATCCTGGGAAGAGCTGGGGAACAACCTCCACTGGGTCGCCGACCTGCTGCGAGGGGCTGACTCCCTGCGTCCTCCCCCAAAGGCCCATAGGAGAGACCCTGGGAATTGGGAACCCGTATCGGAGGTAACATACTCCAATTACGGACCCCATTCCCAACATAGGAAATCGGCACTGAATTCCGTTCCACGAGGGAACTCGAACTTGCGCCCCCGACAGGATAGGCAATGGCAGGGAAGCGACTCCCACAGTCAGCCCACTGCCCCCAAACCGCCTCCTGAGTCTGGTCCTCCCTGGGAAACGTCTGGTGGGTACGATCCCACAACACAGGTGTATTCTATGGATAGAGCCAGGATCTGGAGCATGTTACACCGGTGCAGACTGGACATGACCCAGTTTGACAAGCGGCCCACATCGGAGCTTCTCGAAGCTCTAGATAAGCATTTTGTGGCGGGTGGTAAACAGCCGGTCCAGGCTGTGACAGACAGCCCACCTCCGGCTGGATACTACCCGACCTTGGACTTTAAGGAATAGGGATGCCCTCGGTCCAGGAAGCTTCCTCGCAATGTTGTGGCCAAGTTGCGGCTAGATAAGTGGGGAAGGTTCTGGGTGAAGGGAGGCATAGGGACCGAGGGGGAAAGACTCCTGCCACCTTGTTAGTGGATTCCGGTGCGGCTTTAAATGTGCTGCACCCTAAATTGGTCAAACATGGTGAACACATGCCCGAGCATGTGCAGCTTTCGGGATATGGTGGGGGGGTCACTTTGCCTAAGCTTGGAAGGACATGCCGATGTCCATGGAAACATTTCGTTTTCAGCTTTGGGCTTGTGAGAACCGCGGTGAGGACGATGGCCTTTTGGGCATCGGCTTCCTGTGGGGAAAAAAGCTCATGGTTGATTATGCTAACAGGTTTCTGTGGAAGTTAGACCAGGGACAAGAGCAAATTTCGGCCGTGAACCGCTGTGTCACCATTAAGGCTCCCGCCCCTGTATGTCGTGTGACTAGCGACCCCTGGGTTAAGGCTTTCCTGGAGGTCTGGATTAAGAACAAAATCGAGTGCGGGACTGTAAAGGAGGCTTGTGTCCTAATATAGGGCTGAGATCCCCCACTTCAAAAGCAGTAGAAATACCCGACAGAGGCCGAAGAAGGCATTGGGAAAACCATGGAGGGGCTTCTCCAATGGGATGTAATTACCCCAATGCAATCACTTTGTAATGCACCTTTGTGGCCTGTTTTAAAATCAGATGGTAAAACGTGGAGGATGACTGTAGTTTTCAGGGCCTTGAACTCCGTGACTCCTCCCGTTGCACCAGTCGTGGCTAAGTACTACGAAATCCTGTCTGCCACTGCACCAGGAGCTAAATATTATAGCATCATTGATTTGGCCAACGCTTTCCATTCAATCCCTCTTTATGAGGCATGTTGGTATAAATTTGCATTTACTTTCCAGGGCCAACAGTATGTGTTTAAACGCACAACCAGGGCTTCCATTCTAGCCCGAGCATTTGCCACACGCATGTGGTTAAGATGTGGAACAAGCTGCAACCAGCTTCACGGTCCCACTTCTTATCATATGTTGACGACATTTTGGTTCATTCCTCCTCCAAGGAAAAGACACGGGAAATCACCCAGGAGGTGTTAGGAATTATTCGAGACACTGGCTTTAAGGTGAATAGGGAAAAAACTCAGCTAGTGTCCACTGAAGGGAAGTACCTAGGTCTTTGTCTTGGCACTGACGGTCACACCCCCGACGCACAGCAGGTGGAGGTGATCATGAAGTTGCTGGTCCCCACAGATGTGCACTCCCTACATTCTCTACTGGGGATGTTCAACTTTTCTAGGGACTTTATTGAGTCTTTCGCCGCCAAGGCAAAACCTCTATATGCCTGTCAACGCCAAGGCCTGGCAAGCAGCCTCAAAAGCTGGTTAACAAGTCTCTCGCAAATAAGGCAATAAATCAAAGAGCTTTCCGGGCGAACGGCAAATGACTAGATAAGGCAGCAGTAAATAAAAGGGCTTCTGGCAGCAAGGAGACTCTCTGGCTGTTACGTCACAGCCAGGTTCTCAGTGAACAGTCCGAGTTTGTTCAAGCAAGAAAAGTTACCAGGGCCGATCCGAGATCCAAAGGAGGCGACGTTCCAGCAGGTCGGGCAGCGTTCCAGGAGGCAAGGCAGGGATCCAAGATACATGATAAGCACCCCCCAAAAATGGACGGTTGTGAGCCAACAAAGACCCAAGACTGAGTGAGTGCTTTTATAGGCAGATCACTCCTCCAGGTGTTATCTCAGCTGGACCCTGATTGCCTGGTGTTTTCTATTTAAACGCTCTGACCTCCTGAGAGCACTCTTTTGCTCCCGATGCTGCTGGTAAGTAGGCAGCTGCTCTTGAATCTCACTATCTGACTCTTCTGGCTTGGCTGGGTCTGAGGCAGCCTCGGCTCTGCTGCTGGGACTACTGGGGCCAAGGGCTCTGTGTCTGGGGCGGCCTCTGGGTTGGGCTGTGCTGGTGCAGCAGGCTCCAGGGCCTCTGGCTCAGACTCAGAGCTTGTGTCCTGGAGTTCCAGGGTCCTGACAATGCCCTATTAAAGAAGAATGCCGAGTGGAACTGGGGATCTGCTCAGCAGCAGGCGTTTGCACAACTTAAGGAGGATTTAATGAAAGCGCCAGCGCTGGCACACACTAACATGGCCAAGCCGTTCCTTATTCAGTTAGCCACCTCTGACAGCATAGGAGTGGTCTTGTCGCAACAGCATGGCATTCAGCATGTGATAGCATATGCCTCCAAGAATCTGGACCCACATGAGACCAAATTTAGTCCTTGTGAACAGACCTGTTTTGCTTTAATCTGGGCTCTAACACATTGGGAGTTTATGATTGGAGGCGCCCATGTGATTGTCCAGACCCCCCCACGCCTCTTAAGTACATCCTGTCTGGACAAGTCCAGAATGGCCAGGTGTCTAACGCCCATATCACCAAATGGACTGTGTCCCTGGTGTCGTGTGGGGTGGATTTTCAGAAACAGCCGCAGGACCCACCAGCTCCATATGGTCTTATTGCGACCAGAGGCACACATGAGTGCCCTTTGCCACCCTTGGATTTTAGCGATTGGCCAGTGGAATGGGGAGCCTCCCTTGAGGAAGCTCAGTTACAAGGCTTTGTGTGTTGGTTTTGTGATGGGTTTTCCATGCACGTGGACAGTAGCCCACGGACAGGCTATGGAACGATCCGAGTCACAGACTCCTTCACTCTACAGGGAAAACCCCGACCACACTCCAGCCAAGCAGCAGAGGTAGAAGCTCTAAAAGCTATTTTGGAGCACGAACTGCTTGACTGCTCCCTGGCAATCTATACAGACTCAGACTGGACGGCCAAGGCTGCAACCGTCTGGTTACCAATCTGGCTCCAAAATGATCTTAAAACATCTGATGGGAAGCCCATTGCCCATCTAGAAAAATGAGTCCGTATTGCAGCCCAACTTGAGGAACATGGGTAGCTCATGTCAGAGGACACCAGAGGAAGGGTACGGCTACCTGTGTTTGGAACTCCAGGGCTGACGCCATAGCCAAAGATGCCGTTTTGCAGGACGATGGGGCCCCCATCACTGCTATCAATATGAACCCCAAGGAGCAGTTGATCCCTCAAATGTTCCATCTAGGGTTCCTACAGAAAGGAGACTCCGAGATCTTGGACCTGGCCAGGAAGGGCTCAGACGAGTCTGGCCAGCTCAAGATCTCCCAGCAGGATGGGGTGTACTGGGTGGTCGATGACAGTGGCTAGTGCCACTGGATCATGCCCAGGGACCTCCGTAGTGATATCATCCAGTTTGTGCATGAGCAGGGGCACCGAGGGCATGAGGTGACTCTGGATCGGATTTGGGACACTGGGTAGTGGCCGCAGGTTAAGCAGGACGTGGATAACTGCTTGGCCTGTGCCATGGTCAACACTGACCCCTCCGGTCCCAAGGCTCCCATCCAGCACCAGCGCATCGAGGGTCCTTGGTCGCGCATACAAATAGATTTCATAGGTCCACTTCCCACAACCCCGCGTGGAAACAAATATTGTTTGGCTGCCATCGATCCCTTTAGGAAGTGGATCAAGGCCTTTCCATGTAGGTATAGCACTGCTTGCACAGCTGCCTGCTTGCTCTTTAATAATGTTTGGGCACGGTGGAGAGTGTCGCAGGACCTTGACTCAGATGCCAGGCCCCACTTCACCGGTGAGGTCACCCAAGAACTGTGCAAGGCCCTGGGCATTCGCTAGCGCTTTCACATCTCCCACCATCCGCAAAGCTCAGGACACATCGAGAGGACGAACCGTTCTCTGAAGGAAGCCCTTCGGAAAATGGTGCGTTCCTCCGGCAAGGATTGGGACACCAAGCAGCCCATCATCTTAATGGCCTTTAGAGGCACGGCAGTGTCCCACGGCTTCAAGCCGCACATGGTAATGACCGGGCGGAAGATGATGCTGCCCGAAGCATTTTGGATTAATACAGGTCTTCCCTCAGATTTGGAACCGGTGGTTCTTAACAATGAGTGGGTTAAAAACTTAGTCAGCCATCTCGGTCAGGTACACTGGCAGGTCGCTGCCCAACTGGGCAAGAGCCTGCTCAAAATGGACAAAAGGTTGGGATGGGTCCACCATCCCTGCCAGTGGGAGGAAGGTTAGTTGGTCCTCTATAGAAACTTCTATAAGGACAAACACTCCCTCGCTGCCTGGTGGGTCGGTCCAGTCCTCATTGTGAAACAGATCTCACCCACTGTTTACCAGGTGAGGATCCCCAGGAAGAGAGGAGACTGGTACAAGTTCTTCTACATCTCCCAGTTGAAGGAGTGGAAGGGCCAGCCAGTCGAGTCTAAAGGAATCGTAGACATAGAATTATTAGAAGAGGGTGCTGGGAAGATTCCCGTCAGTATAATTGCCCCTCAGGTGTCGCTGAACTATAGGGAAATGCCCATTGTGAACCTGTCAGAGACCTTTGTCTCCATATATGAGGCGTTCGACAATGGTTGAACGACCCCCGGTTTGCGGAGCGGAGGTGGAGTGGCGACCCCTCCGAGCTCCCAGTCTCTGTAGATAGTTTAGCCTTGTATATAGTTTTGATTGCTTGGTGTTGTTTAACTTGCTTTTCCTTTGCCAGCTATTTCTTTCTTTTTCACCATTTTGGGTGGGAGACTAAGCAGAGTCTCCCAGTTCTGAGGTGGATCGGTCCTACAGAGTCAGCCTTGATACCCTGAGTAGTGGGGGTATGAGTCTGATCAGGACGCCAGCCATCCCTGACATTGAGGGATGGCCTTGTGCAATGGTGTCCTTCCTTTGGAAGGTGGGCTGACGACGAGGGCAAACCACACTCTCGGGAGAACCAGGTCTGACTCTGGATTCCCAGTCTACCGCCCAGAATGACTCCCACCTCTTACAGACCGCTCTCCTCCTTCTGTCTGCAAGCTTTGATTGTTAGGGTGAGAACAGTTGAAGCCGCTACCTCACTTACCTTTTAATTTGGCTTGGAATTTCCAAAATTTAGAGTTACTCTTCGACGCCCCGTAAGGGCAGGAGACCCACACAATTGGCTAGACACTCGGCCCTGGTGCATTGTGTCTAATCTGCATATGTTGATAGAGTATTGCATACATACGCCCAACCATCCGGACCAATCACCGAGAGAGTCAGCGTCTACTCTGGCAACGAGCAAGCGTAACACTCACTTGTCTCTGATTTGGTTAATTCTGTCTTTTTCACCAGTTTGGGAGCCCTCACCGCCAGGCGAAGGCCAGAACTTAACCTAGTCCAGCTGAGCAGGTGTGTACCACTGCCACTGCAAAATGGCACCTCTACAGGTTGTGCCTATGTACTCATGGCATGTGGCAACTAAATACAAAGGATTGCATTAATGACCATCTCATATCACATCATGATATTTGTTGCATGCCCGGTTCACCATAGACGGTATACCTTGCCCAGAAGGCCAACTTCTCCTGAGGTCTGGTCAGACCGACCTTCACCCTAGGGTGGACAAGGTCTGAGGAAGTCACCCCTGCGCCCTCCGTGTTAGCAACTTTGCCTGGCATATTGTTAAATACCAACTGAGGCTCCCATCATCCCCGGATAATTGGCTTTCGACTCCAAACCCAACTCCCAGTAGGCTCCTTGCCATTGATTTGCATTGATACTCGACATCGGCTGCTAACCATGTCAGTCTATACCAATAAGCTACAGATCGACAGCTCCAGAAAACCGGGACAACCTCTGGACCCGTCCGTCACCCCCGAGTACCGGGGGTGTGTGTGTGAAATCTGAAATATCACCGCTCCAGTCGAGAGCCAAGCCTGATAGACAACTCGAGTCCTCTGACGCAGCTGTGGGACCCGAGACGGCATGATCCAGCCGCTCCCCAGTGAATTTAAAGAACTGTTTACCGAATTCTTTGGCTCCAAGAACTTTTGCATTTGCCTTTTGGACAATTGCTATTGCCGATGCTTTGCAAACTGCTTCCTGCAAAGAGCTAGCGTGCCCTGACTAGCTTGTCTGCAGACTTGGACACTTTGTTACTCTTGCTGTTTTGCTGTTTGTGTTTCCGGACTCAAAGAAACTATTGCATTTTGCTATTTACTGCCATTATTCGTTTGCTTACTGGTCTCTATTGATGGGACATTTTGGATTTTGCTGTTGCTTTAATTGCCATTGCTTTAAATTGATGTTTGTGTGTGAATGCGTTTAGGCTTAGGTTTTCAGATAGGAATGTTTTTATAAGTTAAGAATCCATTGTGCTCGATGCAAAAATCCCTTTATCTCAGGAGTGATACGAACTCTGAGCCTGTAGACCTCTATTCGGCGCTAAAATTGTTTTAAAATGTTTCATTGGAACACGACTGATATGGTCCCATATCGCCCATTTTCGGGGGGGGGATTGTTACTGCAGTTTAGACCTTCTTGGTTATAGTATATTGATATCATTTTGATATCATAATTCGGCTTTCTTTCACCACCCCACTCCATGTGTTGGTGAGGCCACCGGACAAGCACGAAACTAGGCTCGGCAACTGATTGCTGTAGGATTACATCACAATACAGGCAGGCCAGAAGCAGCTAGATCACAGCTTCAGGAGACCTCCCTGCAAACATCACATTATGTATGTGTGCTACCTACAAAAGGCTCCCTGCCCTGAGCAGGTAACTTGACAAAGCTGAACCGTCCACTGTCAAGCTTTGCACATTTGCATACTGGCTACGCTATTGTTAATTTGGCTCTGATTCCATCATGCTAAATTGTGACTTTTCGGAGACATTGTCTCTCGCCCAGAACCCATTGTTTTCACCGAGTAAGGCATAGCCTGCAGTCACACCTCTCTCTATAAAAACCCCTGATTCTGAGACCTTCCTCGGATCACTCCTGAGTTCCAGACCACCTTGCTGCCACTTTGCTTGGCGAGCTTCCCCTCGGCTCCACGTGCTGAGTCACTGGACCCCGACATCACTCTCTGTCTTCTTCCAGGCTCCAGGAACAGGTTCCGTATCACCCAAATCAACTATCCCTCTAAATTCCCACTATCATACTCCTACCTTTATTTTCCTTAGTTATCTGTGTGTGTGGTTTGCTTACATTGTGTGCCTGTATTTAATAAAGATTTCAGTTATTCTTTCTAAAGCGGTCTGCTTCTTGACTTGGCTCGACCCCGTAAACATTGGGTTACAAGATCATGCTAAGTTGCCCTGCCTCTTGTTTTGCCAGCAGTGCTCTAAGCTAATTTTCCCCCAAAGTGTGTTTTGTATGGTTATTTAGGTGTCCCTCCTGGGACCCCCAGTAAACAGGGTAACAGATTCTGCATCCACAGATTCAAACCACCACAGTTCAAAAATATTCAAAGAAGAAAAATCCATAAAGCAAACTTTGATTTTGCCATTTTATGTAAGGGATGCCATTTTACTATATTTTACTATTGTACCTATCTGAGCATCCACAAATTTTGGTATCCGCATAGGGTCCTGGAATCAAATCTCAGAGGATACTGAAGGCTCACTGTACCTAAAACAACCACTAAAACCCTTTAAACACCATCCTAATAAATACATTCAACATTACAAGTCTAGCAACTCCCTTGAAACCCAGTTAGTTCTTAAAGACCTCCCTGAATGAAAAGGCAAACAAGGAGAGAACCAGCCTAATCTCATTGGGAAGGGCATTCGTAACCTAACAGCAGCTACTAGAGAGGTGTGTTTGGCATCTCCACTAGACGTACCTCTGAAGTTGGTAGGACTGAGAGAAGGGGCTCTCCTGCAGACCTGAAAAACCAGGTAGGCTCAGATGGGATGGGAAATCACAGAGAAGCAAAACCTCCAGGTCTGGTTTTGAGGTCATCACAACTGCTAAGGCTCAGAGGACACACTGGTAACTTCAGGGTGGAAGGGTAACAGTTTAGATCTATAAATGAAGGTCACTGTCAAAAGGATATAGGTGGGTGATTAAGGACATCCAAGCGTAGATCATCTCTCTGGAAGAATCGTCATGTCCAATGCAGGTCATTTCACATCTGTATGTTGAGGGTTTTGGATAAATGTTTGCTGAACCATGCTGACAGCATATTTTACTACACAAATATATATTTTTTTTAAGTTGCATCAAAGTTACCAACTTCAGCACTCTCCTTCCTTGGCACCTTTCTCTGTCTTTCTCATATTTCCTCCATCTCACTGTAACTCCCTTTTTCCTCCTTTAATCTGCATCCCTTTCAGGCATTTTAAGAAGAATCCCAGGCAAAGGCTAAAGTGATTATCAAAAGTAGACTTCTTGACTTTTTTGGATGTCCACAGAATTAAGCTGTGGAACCAGTTGCTCCCTGAGCTGAACCTACTTTACTGGGCTGTTCTGAAGGGGGGAAAAGGAGCGGGTGCAATCAAGATCCTGTGGGCCTCCCAGAATCCCTGCCTACATTTACAAGTGAGGGGTTGTTTGCCCAGTCGGTTTATCACCACAGGAGGAGCTTTGGATTCCCTTCTCCTCTGTTCTTGGGGCTTCATTCTTGGCTTTGCCTCCTTGGGCTCCTTCCATTCTCATCTTGTTGTTTCTTCAGCAGAACACCCTGGACTTTTGTTTGTTCTTCTGCTGAAGAAACATTTTGTTTCTTCAGCACAATACCTCTCTCTTTCTCCTCCTAATGTAGCTTTAAATTTGATTGAAATGTTTCCTACATATTTTTATTTTTTTAAAAACTTCTATAAACATATAAACTTTTAAAACTTATTTCTCCATGCTTTCAGAAACATCCCACCTAAAGACAGTATGTCTCCTCTGAATGAATACTTGGAGGAGGTAGTACGCTGGATGAAGAAAAACAAATTGAAACTGGATCCAGACAAGACAGAGGCGCTTATTATTAAGGATTCTAATCTGGGTTGGAGGTGTGTCAATCGGTTTTGGAAAAGGTCACACTCCCTCTGAAAAACTGTGTTCGCAGCTTGGGAGTGCTCCTGGAGCTGTCCCCCCCAATATCTGCTCAGATAGATGCAACGTTCAGGAGTGCTTCAGCTGATACTCCAACTGCATCCCTTCCTAGAATTAGATGACCTAAAGATGGTAGTGCACATGCCGGTAACCTCAAGGTTGGACTTCTGCAATGCACTCTACATTGGGCTACATTTGTACCAAGTTCAGAAACTCCAATTGCTCCAAAATATGGCAGCCAGATCGATTACAGGTACAGCAAGGAGTGAGCATATCACACTGATATTAAAATCACTCCATGGGCTGCCAATTAGTTTCCAGGCAAAGTACAAAGTGTCAGTTATTACCCTTAAAGCCTTACATGGTTTATGTCTGTCTAAGTTACCTACAGGATCGCCTCCTCCCATACAATCCGCCCCATATACTCAGGTCCTTTGGCGGCCATTTACTGAAAGCAGCCAGAACAACACTGGCAACGGTCACCCAGAGGATCTATTTGTTAGCTGCCTCTAGGCTGTGGAATGGCCGGCCAGAAGAGATTTGAAAGCAAAATAGGCTGCAGGCCTATTGACAGATCTACTCAGCCAATTTTTAACTATGAATTTTAAATTGATCTATTTGGATCCATTTGAAGCAGGTAAGAAATAAATACACATTCTAGATTATGCCACATTCTCTCCTCTGTCCCCTCTAACTAAGTGTGAACCACTTTGGCAGTTTGAACTCAGTCTGTAGCAACAGAAGCAAGCCAAGGAGAAAGGGGGAAAGAGGCAGGAGGAGACAATCTGGGGCATTTTAAAAGCAGTTGTAAAAGTGGGACAACGGACCGTCCCTGCCAAATTAGGATAGATGGAGAATATGGTGTGGGTGTGCATGTTTCTTTCCCCATAAAAACTGAGGGGAATAGCTCTAGTGTGGCTCTTCTGTTATCAGGCCATACACCTCCATGCTTTGATATGGTCTAACTGGCAAAAAAGATAAATTATATATCCTATTGACTGGAAGCCATATGGAAGAAGGGACCCTTGCTGAAAAATAGGCCAAAAGGTAACCCCCATGTGGCCAGGTCAAAAGTTCACTGAAATTAGCCAAGAAAGTCTGATTTAATGGCTCTGAGCTGATCCTGTCAACTGCCAACCTCAGGAAATAATAAGATGCCCAGGTGCAGAGGCAAAGACCCCTGCTTTATGCATCTGCTACTGCAGCCTGGCCCAGAAACTCCCACTCAACCAAGACATTGAAACCATGAGCACCATCTAGACCCCACTGTCTGTGTTGCAACTCCCACTGTCCACTAAGCTGGGAGAGCAATTAAGTTACAGCCCTTAGGAAGGGAAATGCAGGATATAAACCCTTGGTTTTGAGAATTCAGATGCAATCAGATGAAATGCTGGACCCCACTATGTCGCCTTGCATCCTGATCTGGTCTGCCCTTAGACACTAGTCTAAGCTACATTTCAACTAATTCACTACTCTTCTAGACTGGTAAGTATAAACCAAAAACCTCAGCTTTTCTATCCATAATTTTTTCCCTCCGTTTATCCTTCAGTCAGCTGTTGCGTGAATGTTTGACTGTGTGTCTCATGTGTTCATGCGTGAGTGAATTCCCTTCAATAAAACACATTTTTAGTTTACTTTTGAATCTCTGGCTGGTTCTTTTCCTGTGTGAGCCCTTAAACATTGATAGAAAATGTCTCATTAAGTTACCCCCCCTCGCAAGCCTCCTTTTTGAGCTAATTAATTCCTTATTTTGCAAGAGGTATTTGGCATAGCAGGGTGGCTGTTGTGGCCCCTATGTTTTGGAGTAACAGTTCTGCTGTTCTTACATTATTTTTCTATTAATATCCTCTAACATTAAACCTCCAACTGCAGTGACTGTCTGGGTGGCGGAACAAAAGAGGCGTCCATTCCTTCATTCTCTCCATTCTCTGCTTCTGGACTTGAGCTCCTGAAGGCAAAGAGTTTTATTTCTGGTCAATTAACCCTGTGGGGTGGAGGAGTGGGTGGTGAGTGTCCTCACCACCCACCAAAAGCAGGTCAGCTCTTCCCAATAGGTTGCACTGCCGCTCCCCCATAGCAATGGTCTCTCTCTGGATGCACCCATTGTGGAAAGCCATTTTCAAGAGACGGAGGCAAGGATGGAAAGGAGGCTTTGCCAGTGGAAGGGTCTGGATTACTGGAGAGGGAAGGAGGTCCTTTCCAAAGGGGATACCAGGAATTGAGACCCTCCCCAGCTAGGACAGAGGGGGCGCTCCTCCTCACCTTTTCGACCTCTTCCTCCACAGTACAATTTGCTCCCTCCCCCAAAATGTTTTCCTTACCTCCTCTCCTACCTGCTCTACCCAGGGGAGGTCTCCCCCTCTTCTTCCTCCTCAACAAGGGAAATAAAGAGGAAGGTCTTCCCTCTCCCTCTCCACCTTTCCCCT
This sequence comes from Iguana delicatissima, assembly GCA_948472985.1. NCBI lineage: Eukaryota > Metazoa > Chordata > Lepidosauria > Squamata > Iguanidae > Iguana > Iguana delicatissima. Next base: position 112,649 of record CAOKZL010003068.1, read on the forward strand.
TGCAGACATGTGAAATGAAGCTGATTTTTCTTGTCCTGTCTAAAGTCTGAGCATTTCCTGCCTCCCTAGGAAGCTGAGCGCTCTCCTCTCTTAATGCTTGGAGGACTGATGGGAGGAAGAGAAACACACTCTTGTCTCTTTTTGTAGCCTCCTTCATTTCCTTGGACCTCCCCAAGCAAAGACTGCCAAAGGCTGACCCACTGTGCCCAGTGAGCCACCCAACCCTTTCCCCCTCCCTCCTCCTCCCCCCAGACCCTCCTAAGATGCCACCTGTGGCCTGAACTGGACATGAGTTTTTGCTTGGAAGATCCTTCACACCTTTCTTCTTCTGTCTGCCTTCGCCTCCCCTCCATTCCTATGCCTCCTGTCCTCCCTTTGAAGCCAAGATATGAAAAGCTTGCCTGTGTTTAGAAATCCCTGCCATGCTGGGAATCTGAAAGGACCTTTCCTTGTGATTGGGGCAGGAGGATCCTTTGGGGTGGGGGTGAGGGAAGGATGAGGTGCCAAGAGAGGCCAGATCGGCACCTCTTTCTGACCTGGGCCATTTCCGCACTAGACTGTTATAGTGTTATTTTACTTTTAAGATCCTCTGGTATCCTGGGGTTTGCAGTTTAGGAAGGGGCCTCAAAGGCGCCTTTCCTAAACTGCAAACCCCAGGATACCAGACGATGTTGAAAATGAAATAATAACATTGTAACAGTCTAGTGTGGAAATGACCCTGGAGAGTCACCTTGTTGGCACCAGCAGGGGGACACTAATGGAGTTGTTCAATAAAGAAAAACATTTTTAGCTTAATACGGTTTTATGATCTTGTATATTTTGGTAACACCTGTATCTTAGATATCTATCCCCCCAAACACACTTGTATTTTCCAGGCATATACAGTTGAAGCTACAGGCCTGAAAGAACTGATTCATGCATTTCCTTATTCAAAGGGCATTCCTGAGTATTTGGATGTTTCCTTTGTGTATTTATTTTATACAACACCTCTCCATCAATGACAGGATGCAAGGCAGTATACAGGATTTTAGAATATCCAGTAAAACAAAATAAATATAGCTGTAACATATGCATAAATTGAGAACAGTCATAACCCTTTAAGCACCATCCTAATATATACGTTGAATAGTACAAGTCCAGTACCTCCTTTTAGATTCAGTGAGTTCTTAAAAGTCTCTTTGAAAGGGTAGAAAGACAACAGGGAGGGAGACAGCGTAATCTCACTAGGAAGGGCATATCATAACCTAAAAGCAGCTGCTGGAGAAGCCTGACCTGTGTCTCCACCAAATGTACCTCTGAATATGGTGGGACTGAGACCTTAAAACCCAGGAAGGTTCCAATGGAATAGAATAGGATATGTCAGAGAGAAGCAAAACCTGCTGGCCTGGTTTTGGGCTCACCACAACAGTTGTTAAGAGAGGTTCTGAGGACACAAGTGATAAGTTCAGGATAGAAGGATAACAATTTAGATCTATAAATGAAGGTGGGTGATATAGGTGAGTAATTAAGGACATTCATGTGCGGATCATCTCTATGGAAGGATCCTCATGGCTAATGGAAGTCAACCAGAACTCAGACAGGGGAAGGGTGGGAAACCACTTGACCTGGTTGTTTTCACATGTGCATATTGTTAGTTTTGGACAAAATGTCTGTTGAAACATGCTGAGAACTTATTTTACTACTCAAAATATTTCATTTTTTATTTTTAAGGTGCATTAAAGTTATTAGCTTCAGCATTCTTTTTCTTTTGGCACCTCTCCCTTTCTCTCTCATTCCCTTCCTCTTCCTGTATCTCCTCGTTTCCTGTAATCTGCATACCTTTTAGGTGTCTTAAAAAGGATCACAGGCAAAGGCTGTGAGGTAAAGACAGATGTTTAGGCTTTTTTGGGTGTTCACAGAATTAAGTTGCAGCAATTTTGTGGGTCAGATGCTCCTTCAGCTGAACCTCCCCCGCTGGGCTGTTGTGAAAAAGAAAGGAAGGCGTTAGCAGTAACATTTCTATACCACTTACCAGTGCAAAGCACTCCATAAGCAGTTTACAATGCATTTAGCTAATTGCCCTCAACAAGCTGGGTACTCATTTTACCAGCCTACAGAAGGAAGGAAGGCTGTCAACCAGGAGCTCTGCAGGATCGAACTCACAACGCTATGGCTGCAGTACCAGCATTTAACCACTGTGCCACCAGGGCTAATCAGGATCTTGTTGGTCTCCCAGAATCCTTGCCTAAATTCACAAGTGATGGGTTATTTGCCCATTGAGTTTATCACAGAACCGGATTTATCACCAGAAAAGGTTCCCTCCCTCTCCTGGTGGCCCCATTTTGATTTTGACTCCTTGGGCTTCTTCCATTCTCAGCTTGCTCCTTCAGAGCATCCCAGGCTTATCCATCCTCTCCTCTTCCCAGGATGGTAGAACACCTCTCAGCTTCTCCTCCTAATGTGGGGCCATTTCTGCACTAACTTGTTATAGGGCTATTATTCTACTTTCAACATCCTATGGAACCCTGGAGTTTGCAGTTTAGGGAGGGGCCTCCTAATTCTATTGAAATGTCTCCTATATCATGTTTTTATTTTATAAAGTCTTTTAAACATGAAGGTTCTCCTCCTTTAAAGTAGAGCCCAGTCCTAATTCTGTGTTTCCCTAGGGCAGAGCTTTGCAAATTGTGTGTCATGACACATTATCGTCTCGGCTGCAGCGTGTAGATGTGTTGCGCAAATGTAACATGAAACCTCTGAGTCTATATGAAATAAGCAATACCAATTTGCATGCATTTTTACGCAGCAAAGGTGCCTGGCATTAGTACAGTGCACTAGTATATTCCCCGTTCATCATTTCCATGTATACACACCGCTGTCAATGGATCATACAGGTATTGCCAATGTGCAGCATGTGTAATCGAGTTGAAACGGCAGAAGTGAATGTGAAAAATTACAGGTGGCTGCTCAACAAAAAGCCTCCTATTCTGCACTATCTGTAGGTGTCTATATCTTTTATAAGGGATTAGTTTAACCTCCAGATTGCTAGAAGAACTGAATTACTGTGTCACAAAATGTTGCCTGTCTAAAAAGTGTGTCACTGACAAGAAAAGTTTGGATGTCCTAAAGATTATGAAGGGGGAGGCTTCTTTCTCCTGCAAGACAAAATGGGAGTGAGGTCAGTTTCAATTCTACCCCTCCCTTCTTCTGCTTTCTCCCCTGCCCTACCCTTCACAAGGGAGCTCTGCCAGGGGAAGGGAGACTCAGGGGTCCTCAAAGCAACACTGAATTTCTGGAGCAGGGGGTCCTTTGCATTTCGATTAACACCTCACTGCCACCCACCTCCCCGCCTGCCTCAGGCTTCTCACACTTCCCCCCAAGATTGGAGTGTCTGACCCCTTCTTCCCCCTCTCCATAGCAGCCTCGTCTCTTCCCTCCAATCAAAAACACTCAAGAGTTCCCTTCCACCCTACTTCTTTCCAGGACTATGGAGACTGGAGGGGAGAGTCTTCTTCCCCCGCATCCCAGCATTCCCAGTCTCTCTAAAGCAAAAACTGTCTCTTCTGCCATTCCTTTCCTTACCTTCTCTGCCGGTTATTTTTTTTATTTTTAATCCAAAGCACAACATGCAAAAGTAGTAATCATTCCATTTCTAAAACTAAACTAAAACAAGACAGTATGAATTTCATTTAAGAAATACAATATACTGCAATGCACGATAATACTGATTTGATCTGTTAAAGTAAGTTTGTACCTATTATCTATAAATAGTGCCAACTCGCTTAAATTACCACTCCACAGTATGCAATGCGCTCCCATTTGCAAATAAAACTCGTATTTAAATAAACTTCCAACTGTCCTTTGTTGGGTTTATTCCAAGCACAACTAAATTGGACTCCTCTATTCCAGATTTTATCTTAATTAAATAGGTTTCCTTGCCTTTAAATATGGTATGGCATCCTTCACTCTCATATAAAATTGATCCAAAGAATGTTGCGGAACAAGATTATGTACCACCTGTGTCTAATCGTGGATACGTTTCTAGAATTATATTGCCACGGTTCAACAATATTATTTCCAAACTCCTCCCCCTTCCCCCCGTGGTTAAAATAGCATTCCCAGCCATCCGTGGCTACTTTGACCTTCTGGCATCCCATAATAGTCTCCCACCTCTCCACTTGCCCCAGGAAAGCTCTCCCCCCAGCAGAGCCCAGGGCCAAGCGCCCCCCTACTCGCTCCAGCAGCAAGGCTGGTCTCCCCCTCGCGCCCCCGCCCAAATATTCCGATCCCACGGAGAACCCCCCCATGAGGGAGAGGAAGAGGAGGAGGCCTCGCAGCTGCAGGAGCCTCCATGCTGTCGAGGAGGGGAGCTCCTCAGCCCCCCCAGTCCTGATCCCAAAGGGGGGCCTTCCCCCCTCTCCCCACATTTGGGAACCTCCCTTAGCTACCTCTCGCCTCCTCCACCCACCGCCTTTCTTTCCCCGCCAAGAGATCTCAGATGAACCATCCCCGGAAGTGAGCCGTAGGAAATGCGTCACTCTTCTTCTCCCGCCTCCCGACTTAGCCATCGTTTCTGCTTCTCTGGGCAGCGGCGCTCGTTGCTCGGAGAACTGGCGGCCGGTAGGAGGCCGAGGCTCTCTTGCGGTGAATGGAGGAGGCCGGGGAGGTGAGGTAAGGCAGGGGAGGCCCCCCAAATGTGCCCTTGGAGGGCTGGGGAGGAAGGAGGGGGAAGAACCCTCCCTTTTAATTCCTGGTTCGGGGGCGGGAGGGCCTTCTCTTGGGATGGAGCCTGGGTGCGGGGGGGCTAGTGTGGTGGATGGGAACGAGGGAGATCTAAATGAACCCCCCCAAAATGGCGACGAGGTTCCTCCGGCTGCGGGGCTTTCTTTCACTCTCCCCTCTTTGAGGGGTCTCCGTGGGGCTGGGATATTTGGGAGGGGCGCCAGGGGGAGAACAGCCACTGCCGGAGCGAGGGGGAGCGTTTGGCTCTGGGCCGGGGTTGGGGGCTTTCTTGCGGTACGTGGAGGGGTTGGGGGACTATTATGGGATACCAGAAGGCGTGGGGGGGCTTTCTTGAGGTAGGTGGAGGGGTTGGGGGACTGTGATGGGCTACCAGAAGGCGTGGGGGGGCTTTCTTGAGGTAGGTGGAGGGGTTGGAGGTCTATGATGGGCTACCAGAAGGCATGGGGGGGGGCTTTCTTGAGGTAGGTGGAGGGGCTGGGGGACTATGATGGGCTACCAGAAGGCGTGGGGGGGCTTTCTTGAGGTAGGTGGAGGGGTTGGGGGACTATGATGGGCTACCAGAAGGCGTGGGGGGTTTTCTTGAGGTAGGTGGAGGGGTTGGGGGACTATGTTGGGATACCAGAAGGCGTGGGGGGGCTTTCTTGAGGTAGGTGGAGGGGTTGGGGGACTATGATGGGCTACCAGAAGGCGTGGGGGGGCTTTCTTGAGGTACGTGGAGGAGTTGGGGACTATGATGAGATACCAGAAGGCGTGGGGGGGCTTTCTTGAGGTAGGTGGAGGGGTTGGTGGACTATGATGGGATACCAGAAGGCGTGGGGGGGGGCTTTGTTGAGGTACGTGGAGGAGTTGGGGACTATTATAGGATACCAGAAGGCCAGACTATCCATGAATGGCAGGGAACGCAATTTAATCGGGGGGGGGAGGTTTAGAGAAAAAAAGAAGAGATGGATTCGGAAAGGCAGGAACTGCTGGACAATTTGAGGGGGGAGATCCCCCCACAGCCTCCGTATTTCTGGAGAGGAGAGGAGAGAAGAGGCTGCTGCAGGGAGAAGGAGATGGAAAGGAGGAGGAAGGAGCCAGACTTTAGGGACTTGTGGGGGCGAAGTGTGAGAGGCCTGAGGTGGGCATGATAGGGGGAGGAATGATAGCGAGGTGTAATCTGAATGCAAAACATGCCCCCTTCCCCCACAAAAGCCTACCTTGCTTTGAGGATCCCCCTGCTCTTCCTTCTTTCCCCTGGCAGAGTGCCCTCATGAAAGGTGGGGTAGACGGGAGAATTCTCCCTTTGCATCTTTGTTGGGCAGAGGAAAGAGGGTGAGTTGAAACTGACCTCACTCCCAATTTCCTTCCAGGAAGATGGTTCCTCCTTCCTCATACACACACGGATCCAAGACTGGGATCCAGTTTGGGGGAGGAGAGACCTCAAGTTTGAAAGACTGCCTGAGAAGTGGAAGGTGGAAAAAGGAGATTCAGAAGACTTATTTGGGTTTGGCAGTGCTTGGAAATATCACTGTTTGTCACAGTTTGGGGAGTCAATAGGAGTGAGTGAATGAAAAAAAAAATCTTCATTTCAGGATAGGAAGAAGTTCTTTTACCAGGGGAGCTGATTTCCCACAGTCTTGATTAAGGTAGATTTGCTGAAGTTAATTAAACAATTTATTCATGGCTAAATTTAAATTCCATTGTTTTCAGTGGGTTTCAGTGGTTGAGATCCAGCATTTAGGTTGAAATAGTAAACATTTGTTGGAGCAAGTTATCCAGAAACCATCTGAGAGACATCTTTGGTGAATGAAAAATGAAGGAATTTAGTTTTCCCTCCCCACCCTTTGCTTCTGTTTTAAAAGCCACATTTCAAACAGACCTATCAGAATCAACTGGGCTTTTCAGTCCTGATTAGAATAAATCTCCTGTTTTCCCTGGGAATGATTAAACCTACAGCCAGCCCTTAGGCCACAGTTTCTCTACCCATTTTCCTGAGGGTAAATACTAAAGAGGTCTTTTAGTAATTAAAGCAACACAAAGATTCTTGGGGTTTTTGTGACAATGGCCAAATTCACTTACCTTTCTCTAAAGTGAAGCAGAATAGACACTAAAGGAAAATAAAATCACCCAAGTGGAGGAGTTCTAAAGTCTGGGAGCAGCCACTGAGAAGGCCCTGTGTCTATGTTCATACCCTATAAGCCTGAGAATGTGGTAGAGCAGAGAAAAGGGCCTCTTCTGAAGATTTTGGGGCTCTGATGGGCTCATACTGAGAGATAAGAAAAAAGATCAGAGATGATTTTATTGAGGACCCAATGAAGTCTATAAATCAGTGTTACAAACATCTTGGCCAGTTGAAGAGACATTGGGACAGAAGCATGGACCACAAAATGGTCTTGCTTTGAAAACAGGTTAGTCACTACACAAATTACACTTTTCCCCTTTTTTCTTTTTTTTTAAACAAATTTCAGGCAGGTCTACTATATATTCCATGCTAATTTCAGCTCAAGGATGAAGGGGAGTGGGAAGGAGCTGCAGCAGTCCTTGTGGTTTCCTTCCCAATCACTTAGGGATTGCACACATTGGGCCGCATTTAATGTAGGCTTCTACATTATGTCTAAGTCCAGGCCATCAAAATTAATGCCTGACCAGATGTAAGGCCTTAGTGAACCCAAAATGCCCAGCTGCCTTTACGTCATGGCATTGTCTCAGGATTTTACCCTTAAGGCCTCTGGTATATTCAGTCTGTCTCCCTTGCAGGGGATGCCGTCCTTCAAGACTTTCTCATCCATTGGGTTGGCATGCCTATATGTTTTATGGTAAAGCAAAAATAGACGAAGATTTCACAAATCATTACATCAGGAAATTGCTCCTGAAAGTTTGGGAAGATTACAAGTCTAGAAACATTAGGCAGCTGCCCACCTGGGTCTCCCTGCAAGAGGCCTTCTTCGGTAGATGGGCTGGATCTGAGAAATGGCTTCGATACGATGACATAATAGAGAAGTCAACTTCAGATAACCTCCAGCTTAAAACAAGAGAAAAGCTAGAGCAAGAAGGAATAGTTTTAAACTGGTTTCCCTACAGGCAATTAACAGAAAGGTTCCATATGGACTTAAAAACATATGGAATAGAAAGAAAGGAAAAAACGAGTGATTAAATGGCTATTCGAAAATCCTCCTCATCTATTAGCTCATATTGGTCAAGAAATTTTGCAGCAGGTTAAGCATGAAACAGTTAAAGATGTTATGGTTTTATGAGCACAGAATATCGGACATATAATCCAATTAGTTTCTTGGGAACAGAGTTGGGAAAAGACAAATAAATTTACAGTGGCCCAGAATTTGAAAGAAAATTATTATAGATGATGTGTAGATGGTACATGACACCAGATAAATTAAAAAAGATTTATAATACAGGTACTGGACCTTGTTGGAAATGTCACAAAGAGGTGGGTACTATGTACCATATGTGGTGGACATGTTCAAAGGTTAAAAAATATTGGGCTGAAATACATAACAAAATCTGTGAAATATTGGGGCTATAGTTTGCGATGATGCCTGAAATGTATTTGTTAAATATGACAGATTTAGTAGACAGTAGTAATATTAAGAAACATTGGAGAATACTATTGTATATGATAACAACAGCACGTATTGAATATGCAAAGGTTTGGAAAACACAGCAAATACCTACAATAGAGCAATGGTGGGCAACCTTCATTGAAAATAAGAGTGCTGACATGGTCTCTCAAAGATTGAAAGAGAAATCAGATGATGAAATTCAGAAAGAATGGCAAATTGTGGGTAGTTGCTGAGTGACGTTTGATAGAAGTCTGTAATTCATGATACTATGTAATTTAAAAGCTTGTGATGATTGCGGTTGTCATGAAGCTGAAACATGGAGTATGAAATGCAAGTTCTAACATATATAAATAGCTGTAAAATGCAGTACATTGATAATACCAAGATAAGAGACATTGAAAATGAAATCCAGATCAGATTGGAAGTATCAAGAAATATGTCAAGAGGAATAACAGTAACATATATTGTTTTATTTGTGAATTTTTTAATAAAATGATTATAAAAAAAAGACTTTCTTATCCACATGATCCTTTAGGTATCCTGTTCCAGCACCTCCTGCATGCTGCACTGTAAATCAGATTCCAGCAGCAGCTGAGAAACCTGAGATCTTTTTTATATGTATAACGGAAAAGAAAAAAGGAATAACACACCAAAGAAAAATATGAACAATTATACAAAAACACAACAATACAGGTACAAATACATAGAAGAAAACATACACACCTATAAGTTGACATATATGTGTGTGTGTGTATACATAAACATAAAACATATACATAAATGTAAAAAATTATATTAAAAAAGAGGTTTCTCCACCTGATGAAAGTGTGGCTAACATTTCAAAAAGAAATCTTAATTCAAACCTCTTCGGAATATAAAAATGGAGAAAACTAAATGTAAGTGTAACATAGTGTAAGTATAATATAAATGTTACCCCATAATTATCTCCTCAATCCCTTTAACCTAACTACACCATTTAGGCTTGGAAGAAAATGAATGTATAAGAACTGTGTACAGATTTTTGTGTTTTTCTGGAAACTAAAAGACAGAATACAACTTTGTGAATTTAAATATGCAATTTCTGTAAATAATCTCCATTTGCTATAGACCACGTCCAATATAAATAATTTCCAAGGCATCATGTCCCTTGGGATTCCTTCTAATGAAAAGTCACCAAAAAATTTAAGTATAAAGTAATTAACAATCAAATCTAGATACGTTATCAATCCCATTCTTTGTCTGCAAGAAATCTTTAAGTGGTGTCCAATCTCTACAGAATTTGCTATTCGGCTTACCATCTAGAATGTGAGTCCATTTCTGCTATGTCCGTCAATTTCTCCACAAGAAACCTGTTACCCTGTTTGCTTAGGACTCCACCAGTCTGTTTGTGATACAAGGGCTTCCTTTAAAAGGATTCCCAAAAGCTGTCAAAATTGTCTCTTGTGGGGAAAAATTAGCTCAGCACTGCTTTAGACATGCAAAGAGGACAGGGTAATTAAGAATCGTTAGCCCTAGTGTATACCAGGTCAGGTCCAGTCAAAATCACACCAGTTGTTCAAATTTAAGTATTTTATTAACATAAATGTAAAAATTGCTACAATCAATTAACTACACTCACTACAACAAGCATGAAAAGTCAAAGTTCTTACAATCACTCAGCTTCACACCCTGCAATCAAACATACAAGACTATAAAGTTAACAAGAGATGAAAATTAAGAAAGAGAGAGAGAGAGACAGAAAGGATTTGATGACATACGATACCAAAACCAGAAGTCTTCAACTGGGAGAGAAAGTGATCTCAGCAACTCCAGTAAAGGCTGAGGGGAGTCCATTGTATTGTAAATTTAAGCTGGTTACCATCTCCATTGTTTTCGCAGTTCTAAGAGAACTTCCCACTTTTGCTCTTAAAACTCCAACTGCATCATCCTTTAAAATCCAAACAGAACTCCAAAATAAATTCCAAAGAAATGAGGAGCTATGTCTAGATATATATACTGTGGACCATGCCTGGAGAAGCCAGATGTCCCATCTTTTTATTAAGATGGATTATTTCCCTTTTTAGTTCAAAGGAAATTCAAAGAAAATACAACCAAAACATCCTTGTTGTATCCTGTAAGATAGTATCTCTCTCCGGAGATGCAAGTCTTAGGTGTTAGATTCCAGCCTGCTTTGCATTGTTTATTTTCTCTCAGAGAGTAATGCCCTTGATGGCTGCAGAAACTCCTTTCAAGTTGCCTGTTGAGCCAAAATTGCCAGATCACCCCAGGATGTAAAACAGAAGACAGAGATCTCCTGTTTACCTGTCCTTGCAGTATCTCTATGGCTCACTTATATTTTATATAAAATAATTAGGATTCTCAGGACGTGGCTTTTGGGGTGTCGGGTGTAACAAACGTGAGGTCTCAACTGGCTGCGTGTTGTCACAACCCCAACTGCTGGAGAGTACAAACTTTGTCTACCACCTCCTAATGTTGGCTGTTATGCTGTGGCGATCTAGACAGGGCATTGGTTAGCAGATTCTTGCAGCCTGGGAAATATTTTATCTGGTAATTAAATTTGTAAAAGAATGGTGTCCATTTAATTTGTGTGGAACCCAGCTTCCTTGGAGTTCTAAGTGCCTCTGTGGAGTAGCATGCTTAGATCCTTCAAGTACCAGAAGAGAAGAAACTGGAATTTCCTAAAGGAAGGTTATAAATGGGAGGCAGGCCTAAAGGATGATTTCTTTTGCTCTTTCTCCCAAAGCAGCACCTGGAAAGTAAGGGTCTCAGTGCTTCTTTGGGGAAAACACAAAAGAAATGCTGTTTTCTCCAAAGGAGCACCAACAGAGTAGAGAGGGTAAGTGGTTCTAAGTCTGTTGAAGCTGGCAAACACCAGGAATTTTTGGAGTTGTCTCCTTGTTTTGGGGACTTCCCTTCCCACCACAAATTGGACCTTTCATAGGGTCCTTTTTAATCCTTTCAGCCAAAATGCAATGCACAAGTAGTCCAATTTGCCTTTGTGGAATTCTTATTTGGACAACTTCACATATAGCTGATTATCTAGCAATCTCCTCAGTACCATTCTCACCAATTCCACATAGGATTGTCCTATGGACATCATCCAGATATACCAGCATCACTTGATACAAATAGTTATGAAGTACCTTGTTCATCGTTTGTATAAATACACTTGGTGCTCCATTTAATCCAAATAGCACAATTAAATATTCAGAAGATACCAACAAACAGTTAAAAGCAGTTTTTCACTTGTGCCCTTCCTTAATTCACACTTGAAAATATGCCTCTCAAGTCCAGTTTGGTAAACACCTTCCCTTTGGTAAAGTGAACCAGCATATCTTTCATTAAGGGCAAGGAATACTTATTGGAGGTGCATATGGTGTCCAGGCCTCTGTAATCTGCAAAGCTTCAGTGAGCCATCGTTCTTGTTCTGGAACAATACTGGGGCAGCTATGGAGAATGTAACCAGTGAGTCCACAGGCAGTTCCTCCTGTGGAATCAGTTTGATAATACAGTCTGATATGTGATGGGGTGGCAAAGAGTTTTCCTCAAAAGTCTCTTTTAGGTCTGCATCTTTGGCTGAAGCCTGTGAACCCCCTGGCCATAGTCCTGCCACCAGCTCGCTGTCCACTTCATGCTGCTTGAGTGGTGCGAGTGCATCCAGGCAGTGACACTGGCACATGGAGCTTGAGAACTTCAACCCCTCAGCTATCCAGTCAGTTTGGGGGGTTGCGATGCTTAGGCCAGTTCAGTCCCAGCATAATCAGGTGGGAAGCTGGGAGCCAAAGCAAACTACAAGTTTTCCCCATGTTGCCTTACTTTCCTCCACACTGGAGATATGAGATATTGGATTGGGCCCCTCATCATCAGGCTCTCTTCCATCTCCACAAACTGAATAGAAGTTGGCGGCTTTTCAGCTTTCAGACCCCATCCTGTGGCCACTACAGAGTGCATGACGCATCTACTGCAGCCCAAGTCCAGCATGCTTTACTATGTTCATGCTGTACCCTCCCTCCTGGCCTCCATGGCTTCCAGGCCTCTCACCATTTTGGTTGTCCTCCTCTGGACTTGCTCCAGCTTGACCATGTTCTTCTTCAGTTGGGGTGTCCAGAACTGGACACAGTATTCAAGATGAGGTCTAACCAAAGCAGAGTAGAGTGGTACTAGTACCTCCCTCGATCTAGACACCATACTCCTATCGATGCATATATACTAGCCTGGAAGCCATGCCCTATGAGGATAGACTTAGAGAACTGGGTTGAATCTCATTTTGTTAGCCTTGGCCCAGCTGTCCAATCTATCCAGGTCATTTTGAATTTTCATCCTGTCCTCTGGCGTATTAGCAACCCCTCCCAATTTGGTGTAATCTGCAAATTTGATCAGCATGCCCTCTATTCCTGCAAAAGCCCTGAGTTTGAACGTTTGGCCTTTTATTTGTGTTCCTTTTATTCCCATATCATTCCTTATTTGAATATTTAATATCAATTTTAAATGTTTCTCCATTTATTATTATATTAGCAAATATAATCTTTATATTAGCAAATATTGATCTTTACAGATCATATTTGTCCATTTAATAAATTTCTCTCCTATATTTATCCTTTTTAGGGTTTCTTCTATAAATTTCCAATTCACATTATCGAAAGCTTTCTCCACATCTAAAAAAATCATAGCTAATTTTTTATCATTATGTTTATGCTAATATTCTATTATATTCAACACTATTATCATATTATCCTTTATCAATCTTCCAGGGAGAAAGCCACTTTGATCTTTATGTACCCATTCTTTTTAATATTTTTTTTTTAGTCTCTCTGCTAAGATAATTGCAAATATTTTATAATAAGTATTTAATAATGCAATTGGTCTGAAATTTTTAGTATCCAAAGGATCTTTTCCCTTTTTTGGAATCAAACTAATCAATGCTTTGCCCTGGGAAGCCAGATGTTTCCCGTAATCTAGATCATTCAGGACCTTCTGTATAGGACCTACAAGTTGTTCTTGGAAAGTTTTATAATAGCTTACTGTGAAACCGTCTGTACCAGGGGCTTTATCTGTCTTAAGCTTTTGAATTGCATTAATGATTTCCATTCTTGTCATTGGTTTGTTCAGTTCTGTCCTTTGGTGTTCATTAAATTGTGTTATTAATGTTTCTTCTAGATATTTCTTTATACTTTGATTTATACCTACGTGTTCCTGGTCCTCAAAAAGTTTTTGAAAATATTTGTAAAACACTGATTTTATTTTATCTTGACTTCGATATACTTCTTTTCCTTCTTTAATTTCCAAGATTAATCTCTTTTCTTTTTGTTTTTTAAGCCTATAGGCTAACCATTTTCCTGCCTTGTTGGAATGCTCATAATATTTTTGTTTTACATATTTCAATTTTTTCTCCAATTGAATTGTATTTTGAATTATTATTTGTTTTTGTAATGCTTTTACTTCATATTTAATCTTTCTATTTTGTGGTTCTGTTTTAAGCTCATCTTCCTTTTTCTTAAGTTCTTCCATAATTTTCCCTTGACTTTCTTTCCATTTCCTCTTTTTATATATGTCTTGTTCTATAAAAATTCCCCTTATCACTGCTTTTCCAGTGTCCCAAACTATATTTTCTGCTATTCCTTTATCTGAGGTTTCCCTAAAGTACTGTTCTATAGCTGTTCTTATCGTAGTCACTACTTTTCAATCCTTTAACAATTCCTCTTTTAATTTCCAACAATAATCCCTCTTTCTTTCCTTAATTTCAATCACCACCGGATTGTGATCTGAAAATATCATTGGCAAAACTTCCATTTTTAAAATATTTTTAATTAGAGTTTTAGATGCTAATATCATGTCTATTCTAGACCATGATTTGTGGATTTCAGAATAATACGTATATTCCTTAGAATTTCCATATAGATATTGCCATATATCTTGCAAGGACAGATTTTCTACCAAATTAAAAAATGATTTTGGTAGTTTCCATTGTAATATTCTAGATTTCCCTGATTTTCTGTCGATGGACGGATTTATAACCTCGTTCCAATCTCCCATTATAATGATCTCTTGGTAATCATGCACTCCGATTACATTTTGTAATTTTTCAAAATAACATGCTTTATTTTGATGTGGACCATAAATCCCAACAAACAAGATTTTACATTCCAGTAGCTTAACCTCTACACCTATATCCGTTCCATTGTCATCTTTGAATACTACTTTTGCCATATATTTCTTGTTGACATAAATCGTTACATCTTTTTTCTTTTTATTACAAATAGAGGAAAATTCTAATCCTAATTTTGGATTTTTTAGATATTGAATGCCTTTCTCTGTTATATGTGTTTCTTGAAGGCATATGACTTCTGCTTTCGATTTCTCTAAATAATGGAATATCCTTTTCCTCTTAATCGGTGAGTTCAACCCTCAAACGTCCCATGATAGAATTCTCATTGTCTCTTAGTTTTAAATCCTAGCGTTCCTTACCTCTAATTCTTTTTCATCCTTTATTTAATCTACACCTTATTCTATTTCTATGTCTATCCCTTCCTCTTCTTCTTTTTCTTGTCCTTCTATTTCTTCCTCCACCTATCCTTCATCCTGAGTACCTTCTTCTTCCTCTTCTGTAGTTATCTTTCCTTTTTGTTGTCTTATCTTTTACCACTGTTTTCTTTTCTAGATCACTAATCTCATCCGGTGTACTCTCTTGTTCTGTCTTCTCTGATTTTCTTTTTACTCCTGAATCTTTTTTTATGGTAATTTTCACTTTCTCCTTTATCCTATCTTTCCCTTGAGCTACCTTGCTTTCGAATTCCATTTTACCTAGTTCTTCCCTTATGTCTCTTCACAAAATCTTGGGCCTTCAGAATAGATTTTAAGATATACCTTCTTTTATTAAATGTAAAGATAACTCCTTCTTCTCTGCACCATCTATATTTGATTCCATGTCTTTTAAGCAGTTGTTTCAAAAAGTGATATTCTTTTCCTTTTTTAAATATCTGTAATGGTATATCTTTAAAAATCTGTAATTCTTTATCTTGTATTGCCAGTTTATTTGAATAACTTTCCTGAAGTACTAAGTCCTTCACTCTTTCTCTAAGAAAGTAGATTACAGCATCTCTCGGCACCTTCCTTTTTCTGGCTATGAAAGAGTTTATTCTGAAGATTTTGTCAATCTCAAGGTCAAGTTGTTCTGTGTTCCACCCAATAAAATGCGCTAAACATGGTATTATACGGTTACATAGATCTTCACCTTCTACTTCCTCTAAACCTCTAATCTTTTATACATTTGTCTCTGATTTTCATCTCTGTATTTATAGCTTAAGATTCCACACGTTCAATCTGTTTCCATAATTCTGGTGTCTCTTTTCTAAATTATTTGTTGTATCTTGTAAACTGTCAATCTTTTTATTTATTTTCTGTATATCTTTAGTTATATTCTCCATCTGTTGTCCTATATTTAACATTTCCTGTTTTACTTCCCTCGTATCTGATGCTATTTTTTGCATTTCTTTCTTTAAGTCATCTCTTAATTTATGCATCTCTTCAAGTATAGTGTTTCCAAATTCTAAAAACTTAGATTGTTCCTCCATAGATGCTCTTCTTTGTTTGTGTTGTTGAGACAACACCGCTTTTCTTGTCCCAAATGCCATAATTCTTTTATAAACTACCTGTTTATTGTTTAATAATTACTTATTTGAATAAATTTTATTTCTTTTAATAATTTAAATTATTTATACTCGTAATTACTATTCTTCTTAATAGGATTATTCCACACCAACCAAATATATAACTTTTAATAAATAAAATCGATTTCAAATTCCTTATACATACAGGTCTCTTCAAAATCTTTATCTATCAAAACCTTTTGATTCAGATATTTTCTATCAGTCAATTTTTGACTGAAAAGTATTTTTGATTAAGAAAATTATAGAAAAGAAAGAAAAAAGCTATTAACTCAGTTTGGTAATAGAAACACAGTACATATATATTCACCAAAGCAATGAAACAATAATGCTAAAGGTCATGGATTATTTAAAGAAATAGAGGTAGTAGAAAGATAACAAAATTCTTAGGATATTTGTTAACCTATTATTAACGATATTTAATTCTAAGTTATTTTTCAATTCTTGTGTATAGATATAGCTGTTCCAAACCTTAGAAAGAAATATATAAATTAATTAATTACCCTCAATCATATACTGTCATAAATTATATACAGTATACAATACACAATTAATCATATTAGCTTTACAAAAAGAGATAGACAGAAACTTCTTTGTTCTGTTTTCTCAAAAGGATTATTATATATTTCGTTAAGGTAACCCAGTATCGAAGGGAGGGAAATTTACTATTCAGTTCATTATACTATTCAATCTTATTCAGTTTATTAATGTTATCTTACCCACTATTAAATTCATTAAATATCAATCTATTCACTTCTATTTCTAAAGTACAATATTCTTTTTTTTATTTAAAACACCATTCCTTAAAATTACATCCCTCCAAAACATTATTTGAAATTTAAACCATCTTGACATAACATTTCCATTTCTTAAATGGAAATAAAGTACAATATTCTAACAAATATTCAATTCAATTCAGTCTAAATTCAAATCCCACTGACATATAGATTTAATGGTGATTTCCTAGAAATTAATAATCTCAATTAATTAATGCAAGATTTCTTATTAAATTCAAAGCATCTCTTTACTTGTCTTTCTTCCTTTCTCTGTTCTTCTTTGTCATTCCAACGGGAGTTACGCAGTCCTCTTGCTTTTCCTGCTTCTCCTTCTCTGTTCCCACTACAGTTTCCACGCCAGATTCTTGTAGTCTCTGTCAAACCCTTAATTTTTTTTCTTTTTTTCTGTTTCGTCTCTTTCTTAGCCGGGCTCTTCTCCTCTTCACCGTATTAACACCTTAGAGGGAATAGTTTTAGTTATACCGTTCTCACACCTTTTGTCCGTTCTTAATCACTTGTTTCCTTCTTTTTAAAACTCACACTCTTTCCTCCACTTTTTTAAAAAAAGAATTTCCTTATTTTTGCTAATTAAGTCCCAACCGCTAGCTCAACAACATTAGAATGCAGTTCTAAATATAGGGAGTAGGTACCATAAGATCTATTTATACATATATATTTAATCTTTTTATATACGGTTTCCGAAGCCTCTCCCTGTCCTGGTGCGTCCTACAATCCTACGAGATCCTGGATTGCTTTACCGAACTAGGTTCCTTTTTGGGGATCTTTTCTCCCCTTAAACAAACCTTGTCTTCTAAACTTTCATAACGCAGAGCGAGTCTTGCGTTGGTTATTTTCACCAGCCAGCATAGAGAAATTAAATGAGCAAAGAAAAATAAAACAGGAGGTTTTCCTTCTTTCTTCATTCTTCCTCCTTCGAAAACTTTAAAAGTGGTAGTGAGGATTTTCTCCTTTAGAGCCCTGACGGGGTAATGGCAGCTCTGCGGATCTGACTCACGTCCAGACTTTGTTGTTTCTAAGTCAGGACACGAAGTTTCCAATCCTTTTGTGAGCGCCTCCGTACCCGCTTTTCCAAGGGGGTAATTCTCCCACTTTTCTTCTTCCAAATAGTGGGCCCTGACTCCTGTCTAAAGGATTAAGTGTTCTTGTTTCTTCGCTGACTCGCGTAGCCATGGAAATGTGCTTAGCAGTTTCCCGGCCTGTGAACTCAGAGAGCAAGATAAAGCTCTGAGCCATTCTCGAAACAAAGTGAAAGTTTAGACCCAGAAAGTTTTCCGTTCCCATGTACTCGGCTTGTTTCTCACTGTCTTTAAGAACTGCCTGCCTGCCAGTCAGCTGTGGGTTCATTTTGTTCCTTTGTTCAGTTTCTGTGTTCTTTGCCTCTGCTCTGTTCAGACGTGGATTTTACCTAGGCTTCGCCTAGTCGCTTTGCTTTATGTGTATTCCAGCTTTGCTTTCAATAAACAACTTAGTTTTTAGACTACAGGATGGCCTCACTCTAGCGTTTTTTCTTGAGACTTTACAAGCCTTTGGCTTACTTTTAAGCTCAGCTGAACTGTGGGTCATGCTAATCCAGCCCCTTGGAATTCCTCAACAGTTCCCGACCCCTGTAGGGCGGTCGCCTTTCCTCCAGCTCTGTCGGGAGATGGCCAAGCTCCTCACTGCAGCCACTGGAAGTCGTGTTGGAGTCTTCTAACTGCTCCACCTCCATGTCATACAAGTTGATCAGCCACTCCATCATCTCCCTGTCCAGCTGCCCTGATGCATAACACACCTTGGCAGCCTCCATCCTGAAGGTGTGTTCCCACGCATGCATAAACCTTTGACTTGGATCTAAAAGAATGGCAGTGTCTTTGAGCCCCCATTGAAGGCAGCTTTTAAGCATCAATCAGTATAAGGGCACAGCTCTAGAGGGGTCAGGATAGCGTGAGCATGCAGAGTTGCTGTTCCTTGCACTGTGCCTCTTATGTTGTCTCCTGCTCAGAGCACTGACTTAGACACCTCTCCTTCCTTACAGCTTTCGTTGGGGTCCTCCACCCCTTCCAAGCAACCGGCTTCCTTCTGTTCAGTGATTTGCAGCTGATTCAAACTCACTTGCAGGTAGGCTTTAACTTTGCTTATATCTCTCCATGCATACTGTGCAACTCTACCTTCGGTTCCACAGGAGCAGCTTCCTGGAGGCAGAATGTGCTGAATGCCCCACTGGGCCTTCAGTGTCAGGGGTGCACTACCACTGGTCGGCGGTTGTCAGAGGTGCCTCCACCCTCAGAGTACTCAGTGTGGCCCTTAGTAAATTGTCTCCCTGGGTGGTCTCAAGTTTGGTTTAACCAGGTTCTTTCTTCCTTTGTTTTTAACAACTAGTTCAGAGTCGTTGGCCAATTGGTCTGAGTTTGGGTCTCTCTCCAGGGACATGCTGTCTTGGGAAGACGACCTAAACTTGGTTGAGTTCTGGAAGTCTGTCGTGTTTTGTCTTTAACACGACTAAATAATCAGGCTTTGTGGATGAATCCTGAAAGCTTTTTTTAAGAGATGAGCTGCAGCATAGAGACAGTGCTTTTGCCAGAACTGCAGGTTTCAGTTTTAAGAATTCCCTGCTCCCGCCCCCCAGAGATTTCACATTCTTTCCTGCAAAATACCAGGCTGTACCAGCCTTCTAAAATGACATTGGTTCCCAGACTTTGGCCTGCATACCCCTCCCAAACAGCAAGACAAAGCAATATGGCAACAGAGCAGCTGAGCGATCTAGTTAGTGTGGCAGAGAAGCCTAAATTGGTGGCCCAAGGACACTTTGCTTCCAAACATGAGATTTAGTGACAGCTGATCAGCTTTATCCTCATGTCTTAACTCTCCTCCAAATTTGCCTGGGCCAATAAATCTCCTTTCTGCTTCATGAAACCCAAAGGGGGCTCCTCCTCCTGCAGCAGCCCCCCAGTCCACAAAAGCCGTTCAGCTCCTTCCACTAGGCACTGTGGCCCCTACCCCCAGAAGAGGGGTCTCCTTTTGCACCACCCCCATCCTTACATTCAGGAGAAGAGAGGGAGAAAAGGGAATGATTGCCAGATGGGGAAAAGGATGACTGGAGCGGCAGGCTTTCTGTCCGTTACTTTTCAGGGAGGAGGTCTTCCTTTCCTGGGAGAGTGTATGAATTAGGTCTTCCTTCCACTATCACTCCTGAGGGCTTCTTCCTCCACGTTACTTCCTCCTGCATCTCCCCCTGCACAAAGCACGTTTGGGGGTGTTTCTCCCCACTCCCACAAATTATCCCCACCCCCTTTATCTCCTGGGTCTTTCTGTTCCTTCCTCTACTGGCAACTCTTCTCTCCTCATCTTTCAACTTTCACAACCATACCCAGAAATTGGAAGTATGGAGAATACTAACTTCAGTATTCAATGATATATCTTTATACTTGATGATCTTGCCTGATTCCTTCATAGCTGCCTTTCCAAGTCCTAGTCTTCTTCTGATTTCTTGACTGTAGTCTCCATTCTGATTAATGATTGAGCCAAGGTATTGAAAATATTTAGCTCTATCTGCGTCTTCATTGTCTGCTTTACGGTTGTGTAAACCATTTGTAGTCATTATTTTTGTTTTAATGTTCAACTGTAAACCTGCCATTGCACTTTTTTCCTTGATCTTCTTTAAGAGTTGTTCCAAGTTTGCTATTTTCTGTTAGTAACATGGTGTCATCTGCATACCTTAAACTGGATATAGAGCTGAAATATTTGGTACAGGTAGAGGGAGAATATCCTTGCTGGCCATGTGTATGTCTGTGTAGGGGTGTGTTTGGCTCTGGGTCTGGCTTGGAGCATGTGGAAAGGTGGGGGAACTATTAACGGGATGCCAGAAGGCACACATTTTAAATTGGGCAGTGAGAGAAGAAGGTTACAGAGAAAAAAATCCCTTCCTCTCAGAGGCAGGAAGATTTGGGAATTGTTGGGGGCGGGGGACCCAGATACACTGTATTCCTAGAAAGGCAGGCAGAGGGAGCTCTTGAGATTTTGTGCACAGGGCAGCAGAGGAGAAGCTGTGCAGGGAGGAGAAGGAGGAAACAGGAGGAAAAAGTCAGACTCCAGCCCTTTGAGGGGATTGGGAGACTGGTGCAAGGGGCCTGAGGCAGCATCTTTTGGGGGAAAGAATGTGATGGAGTGTAATCTAAATGCAAAGCCCCAGAAATAAAAATACTGCCTTGCTTGGTCTCCCTTCCTTCCCCTGGCAGAGCTCTTTCATGAAGGGTGGAGCTGAGGAGGGAACCTTCTGCATACTGGTGTTTAAACTGACCTCATTCCCAGTGTGCCTTCCATGAGGATGGTAGTTCTCCCACCCTCCCTCACCTCTGGGGAAATACTGGGATCCAGGGATGAGCTGCAGTTAGGCAAGGTGTTCATTGAGGAAATACAATGCAGCCCATCCCTGGATGGGATGAATAGTCATATGCCTAATATTCTGTTGTATAGGCATCACTTTCATGTAGTCACAGCATCATAAAATTACAGAATCACAGAACTGGAATGGGCCTCCTAGGTAAGTGAGTCTAACCCCCAGCAAAGGAGGAACTCCAGCTGGAGTATCATGTTACCCTAGGAGGTAGAAGACTTTGAGGCCCACCCACAAGGCCAGTGTCTTCTTAAAATTCAAAGGAGGCCTCTGAGAGGAGGGTAACACTAGGATCTTTTCACTTGTGTATGTCAGTACTACATGTAAAGAGGACTTCAGTTAAAAGTTAAACAGAGTATTTATTTGTAATTAACAAACTCTTTAAGAAGCATACAAGGCTGTTGAAAAGTGAGCCAAGAAAGATTGGATAGAGAGAGATTGGGTGGTAAGGGTGATAGTTACCAGTCCTGAAGCAGAAAGTCAAAGTGGAGTGGCTCAGACTGAGGGGAGCAAGAATGAACAGAGATCTGGACCCCACATATTACGTCCAAGTACTACAATTTACTGGGGCTGGAGCTGAAGTTCAAATACCCTATTTCTTGCCTTAAAGGAGGGTGCATGGACAAAGCAGTAATGGCTTTCTCATGAAACTGACATGAGTCTGGAGTCTGGAATGGTCTCCTTGCCTTAATTTAGGTGATAAAACATTGATGGGAGTCCTGACAATCTCTTAATGTTTTGATCAGGTAGTATGAATGGGGAAGGTCTCTGTAGGATATGCTCACAGTAGGTCTCTTGGTTGTTTCATCTGGGCCTTTAGCCTGCCATTGTTTTTGGAAGTGCTTGCAACTACTCTAGAGACTAGGATAAGGAGCAATGGATTCAAGCTGCAGGAAAGAAGATTCTACCTGAACCTCAGGAAGAACTTCCTGACCGTCAGGGCTGTCCAGCACTGGAATATGCTGCCTCAGAGTGTGGTGGAGTCTCCTTCTTTGGAGTTTTTTAAACAGAGGCTGGATGGCCATCTGTTGGGAGTGCTTTGATGTATGTTCCTGCATGGCAGGGGGTCAGACTGGATGGCCCCTGTGGTCTCTTCCAACTCTATGATTCTAACTTACACTTTTAGAAAGGATTATCCCAAGCCCACCAACATCAGGTTTTCCCACCTAATCCTCTTTGAGCTTATGACCTAATTGTGTCCGAAGTCATCTTGACCTGGCATATGCTTACAGTCAGTGCACTTTCAAACATGTGTTTCAGCCATAAAATAGGTCCAATGATGAAAATAGCACAATCCATAGAGTGGGGGTATATGGTATGGTAACAATCTCTAGCAGGTAGCTCTCCAGCCTCTTTTTGAAGGTGTTCAGAGAATGAGACCCCACCACATCTTTAGATAGTTAGATAATTGCAGACCTAGTCAATTTGGTGGATCTCTCAAAAATCATGATCAAGTCTCAGAACACATCTGTGCCCAGGGATGATCTCAAACTGCAGTCAGTAACATCTGGCAGACTGTGAAGTCATAAAAATAAGATCTCCAACAACATCATCATCTCAGGGGATCAAATTTGCTTGTTTCCTTCCTCCTATTCCTCTTGTAGCCAAAGAGTTTTCTCTCCCTCCTAGATTATGGAGCACAGGCAATGGGGGAAATATGTGGGGATTGTATTCTTTGGCTTACTCATGCCTCTGCTTCCAAGAATATGGAAAGCAGATGGTGAATTGATTGGATGAAGTTAGTAGCAAGGAGACACATACATACTCTTGCAGTTATACTGAAAGCAAAAAATATGTCTTTCAAGTGCCAGGAAGGCAGCTTTAAAAGAATTGTGGAGGGGGGGTAGTGAACAGAAAAGGAGAAAGAGAAAGTTGTGTCTTTAGTCAGTCAGCTCTTCCAAGGTTACAATGAATAGGTCCAATTTCCTAGTGAGCTGGAAATGCCTGAACAAAGGAAGAGAGGGAAGCGGGGGGAGGAGGTCGAAAGGATGAATGTTCCCATCCCCCTCCTGCCAAATAAAATTATACGTGGGAGTATCTCATTTCCTCCATCTCCTCCTTCTTACCTTTATTTGGTAAGAAGGAGGAGATGGAGAGAAATGAGATACTCCCACGTATAATTTTTCCAGGAAAGAGAGAGAGGTACACAAGGAAAAAAATTGTCGCTGAGTGTGCATATGCATTTTAGGACCAGGAGGGGCCTTTTAAAAAAAGTAGAAAGGTAAAAAAAAAATCTCTGTGTGTGTTCACTTGATTTATCAGTCCCCAAAAGCAGAAGCCAGAAAATATTAAACGTAGCCAATTGAGTCAAAAGGGTAAAAGTTTTCATATCAGCCATCTCTTCCCCAAAGGAATTTATACTGACCCTATATTCCTAGTATATTCAGACTCAGATACCCTTTTATTTGTTTGTTTTATTTAAAGCATTTCTGTGTCACCTCCTAACACCTCTAGAGTCCCAAGTCAATATACAGTGTATGGTGTGTATTAGCTAAGACACCTTCAGAGTCCAGAAAATGGCCTCATTTTCCCCTCCTTTATCTCCCTCACAGGCAGTTCAGTAGCACCAGAGGCCTAATCTGGAGGAGACAACATGAAAAAACTGCAGGCTGTGTTTGTTTGCTCTTGTAAAGTCATGAATCCTCCAAGAAGTTTTTTTTAAAATAATTGAATGAAAAAGTTTATGGAAAGCTGCCCAAATTATTTCTGTTTTTAGAGGAACACTTTCAGAAGTGAAAGTGTTATAGAAGTGTTTTCATTTTCTTCTTTTCATCTCCAGTTCCTTTTGAGGAAGTAGCTGTGTATTTCACTGAGGAGGAGTGGGTTCTCCTGGATCAGGACCATAAGGCTCTCTACAAGGAACTCAAGATGGAGGATGATGGGAACTTGGCTATTTAAGGTAAGGAGCATTTTTGCCTTCAGTGGATAGTTCCTGAAGGCACAGAAATCTATGGCTAATGCAGTTAAGAGAAGAAATTGACCAGGATGGAATAGATGTTCTTGGCTGAATGGAAAGGGGAAATGTTTTATGAAAGCAGTGATTGGTCTTGATCCTCAGTGAGATCCAAGGTTTCTGTGTTCCACTCCTAATTGGATTTTCTTCTTTCTCAGGCAGGTAATGAGCAGGAAAAATAGACTTTGGTGAAGCCGTTATGGTGTCATGGAAAATAGCCAAGATTGTTGTGTAGAAAGAGGACTTTGGAAATCAAAGAACACTGTAAAGGTAAAAGGGAATTCAATTAAAGAAGAACTCTGCTTCTCTGATAATATTTGTGAACTCTTGACCCTCTGCAAGGAAAATTACAAAGAAGGGTAAACTGTTCTTGTGGAAAAAGGCTCCAATATCAATTTCACTTAAACTGTAGAATACATACAGAGGAAACACCATACAAATACATGGAAGGTGGAAAGAGCTTTAGTGGTAGTGGGCATCTACATTCACATCAAACAGCCCACATGGGTGAGGAATCATATAATTGCATGGAATGTGGAAAGAGCTTCTCTTGTAGGCCCAAATTACATTCCCATCAAAGAATTCACACAGGAGAGAAACCATATAAATGTGTGGAATGTGGGAAGATGTTCCGTGATAGAGGAGCATGTACTAGACATCAAAGAATTCATACAGGGGAAAAACCGTATGAATGCATGGAATGTGGAAAGAGCTTCAGTCAGAGTGCAAATTTACATAAACATCAAAGAACTCACACTGGGGAGAAACCATATAAATGCATGGAATGTGGAATGTGCTTCCCTCGTAGTGACAGTTTACATTTACATGAAGGATACCACAGAGGAGAGAAACCATATAAATGCATGGAATGTGGAAAAACCTTCTCTCATAGTAATTCTTTACGTTCACACCACATAACTCACACAGGGGAGAAGCCATATCAGTGCATGGAATGTGGAAAGACCTTAACTTCTATTCAAAAATTACATTCACATCATGGAAGCCACACAGGAGAGAAGCCGTATCAGTGCATGGAATGTGGAAAGATCTTATCTTGTATTCAAACTTTACGTGCACATCAAAGAACCCACACAGGGGAGAGGCCATATAAATGCTTGGAATGTGGAAAGAGCTTCAGTGATCGTGGAACACGTACTAGACATCAGAGAATTCACACAGGAGAAAAACCATATACGTGCCTGGAATGCGGGAAGATGTTTAGTGATAAAGGAGCATGTACTAAGCACCAAAGAACTCACACAGGGGAGAAACCATATAAATGCCCAGAATGTGGAAAGATGTTCATTGGTAAAGGAGAATGTACTAGACATCAGAGAACCCACACAGAGGGTGAGCCGTTTTGGTGCCTGGAGTGTGGAAAGAGATTCACTTCTTGCGGAAGCCTGTATTCACATCAAAGATTCCACAGAGAGGTTAAGCCATATCAGTGCATGGATTGTGAAAAGAGCTTCAGTCGGAGTGGCCATCTACATTTACATCAGAGAATTCACACAGGCGAGAAACCATATAAATGCTTGGAATGTGGAAAGTGCTTCCGTTGGTATGGATCTTACACTAGTCATCGAAGAACTCACACAGGGGAAAAACCATATAAATGCCTGGAATGTGGGAAGATGTTTAGTGACAGAAGAGCATGCACTAAACATCAAAGAATTCACACAAAAACAAAATAAATGCATGGTTTGATGAAAGAGTTTCAGTCAAAGTGGGTGTCTGTGTTAACATCTGAGCACACACTGCACAGAATGTGAAAAGAGCTGATCTCATAGTGGTAGTTTACATTTACATAAAAAAGAAAAAAGGTGCACAGACTTTCTTAGGAAGAGGATGGATCCCAGACTTCTGGAGAAATGCCTATATTACAGTGATTCACAGAGAAGACACAAATGAGATAATAAGAAAGAATTATATACCTGTTTCATTATTAAACAATGACTATATGATATTAACAGTGGACCCTCTGGCTCTGTGAGTATTTGGTTCCATGTCCCTTCCCCTGTAGATGCCAAAAACCATGGATGATTGTGTCCCATATTGTTAAATGCTACTGATGTGCATGGGATCACTTCAGTACATCCACATTCACATCACTGCCATTTTATGTATACGATGTGACAATCCATCATTGGTGGAAATAGCAGATCCAGAAAGTCCATTGCATTACTATTCTGGTTAACAGACACTGGAAACATACTGCTCATGGTATTCATGAGGATTTGAGCAGATTTTTGCCAAAAACACAACTAAGGAGTAATATAAGAACTGTTCTTAGTATCACTGAATATTTAGAACATAACAATGATTTTTTAAAAAGCTGCTTTGATTTTCCTTATGCAGCAAAAGCATTTGGTAATATTTCTTGGAATTGCTTATTTCAAATATTGGCAAGAATGGACTTTGGTAGATATTTTTTTGGGCAATAAAGAGAATATATTCTATTAAATATATTCTATTAAAAAAACCCCTAGATTTTGGTAAATGACAATGCAGTACTGATTGAGATACAAAAGGAAGGCAGACAAGATTGCCCCCCTTACCTTTGTTGTTTATCTTGGAGTCTGAGACATTACTAACAGATATCAGACAAGATGATAGAATAAGTGGAATGAAGGTAGAAAAAACAAGACTATAAGTTGAGGGTTTATGCAGACAATCTTGTAATGATCCAGCATCCATTGGACATAATGAAAGGTTCTTTTGAAGGTGTTTTGATCATGTTCTGGGTTGAAAGTGAACTGTGATAAAACAAAACTTGACTAAAACATGATTTCAGATGAGGAAAATTATTTAACTGCCTTTTCAACTTTAAAGTGAAAAAAAGGGGGGACTAAATTTCTGGGAATTATAATTATAAAGAATAATAGCCTGCTGTCTCAAAATAGCTATGAAAAGTCTGGAAAAAATCCAACAGGAGTTAGAAGAAATGAGGGAAAATAAATGTATCCTTTTTGGAGAGAACTGTAATAAAAGCAGATATTTTTCTAAGCCTTATTATTTTACTTCTAAAGGAACCCCATCATAAGAAATGTAATACCCTTTGCACAGTGGCAGAGAGAAATCTCCAGATTTGTATGGCAGGCAAGAAAACCGAGGATAAAACAACATGCTAAAGGAAGAAGTGGTCGTGGAATTTCTAATGTTAAATTGTATTAAGAAGCCTGTTACTTTGTATGATTGAAGGAATGTGTGTGATGCTTAAGAGAAGAGAGACTTTTGGAACTTGAAGGTCATGATTTAAGATTTGGGTGGCATATTTGACTTCAGTATGATAAAGTTAAGATCCATTTTGCTTTAAAAATCACTTAATCAGAAAGGTTGTTTTCTGAGTGTGGTATAAATATAAGCAGTGACTTATATTAGCGTCCTCACTGTAGGAGTCATTTTTCAGGGAATGATAGGTTAAACATCAGAGATAGCTGCATTAAAATGACCTCTTGTATTTTGAACAAGATAATTGAGAGTTTAAGTGAAATGAAATAGTTCTCAAGAAACAAAAATATTTTAATTGGTTGGCTTATATGCAACTTAAAGACAGATTTAAAAATAAGACAGATCTTGCCATAGAGTTCAAACAAAATGAATTCTATTTAGAGTTGTGTAAAGATGATGACCATGTAGTTGAAAGGTGTATAAATTTAATTTATTTGAAATGAGGGACAAATTAATGAAATATCAAGGAGTATATGATACAGCGGTCCCAAAACTTTGGGCGCCATGTTCATTTGGAGGAATGGGGGGAAGTGTGGCCTAAAGAAATAAAATTTACTTTGTGCAGTGATCTAAAAGAAAAAATTATATAAGATGATGTGTAGGAGGGTATCTAACCCTGAGAAATTTGTCCAAGATGTCTAATAATGTTTTAAATCATTCTTGGGGATGTTAAGATATAGAGGGCTCCTTTTTTCCACATGTGGGAGACCTATAAGAAAGCAAAGTTATTGGTCTCTAATATTCAAACTTTAAATTCAAACTTTAAATTTGGATCTTGTAATGTCACTTGAAATGTTCTTGCTGGGTGTTGTGGATAAAGAGTTGGATGGTGAATTTGGGCTATTTCTTCATTTTATGATAACACTGCAAGACTGTTGTTCGCTCAGATCTGGAAATGGACTGAAGCACCAGCAATGGAAGAATGGACTAATGTGTTGGGGGAAAAATTCCATTTTCTGTTTTCAAAAAATACACAAACAAGAAAAAACAAAAACTGGTCAACAAAAAAGAAGAATACAGTAAAAGAGAAGAGTAAAGAATAATGAAAAAGGAATTTACTTTGATTTCAACTTGCCTAACAACGAGTATGCATAATTATATAAAGCAACTTTTCTGATTGTAAATACCATTCCTATACTTCTGCTGCTTTTTTTTTCTAACTGTGGTAACTATCAAAACCAGTAGTTAAATATTATTCTCTTTTTCTTGCAGAAACCTTGGGCTTTCCTGAGTGGGTTGTTTTATTTCATTTGTGTATATTTTGAATAACAAGTTTGCTGATACATGCAGAACTGGTCTTCCTTTTCTGGAGGTACAAACCTGTCTCTATTGTTCTCACGATATTTCTCCCTATGGTACCACGTTTCCTGTTAAAGAAGTAATGCCCAAGGACGTATGTAATTCATTAACTGAGGTATGTGTGTATTTTTTTTAAAAAAAAGGTTCCACAGAAACAGAAAAGGCTTATGTGAAAAAACAAAATTCAGAAGTAGAAAATCTCTTCATTGCATTTTACTTCTTAAATAAAATAGTACATGATTTTAAAAATATGCATAATCCTGCATTTATGAGGGAGGGTCAGATGAATCACATGCCACAATTGTATACTTATGGCCATTGTTTCTACAGATGAACCTTGGGAACAGTAGATCTGCAACTTGCTAGTCCATGAGAGAGAACTCAGCCTGTTTAATGCTGAGTTTGAAATGGAAGAAGTTTTAAAAAATATTTTGCATCTAAAATCATTTGTAGTTTAATATCCAGAAGTTTTCCATATATTGTCTGATATACAACCCACACCCTTCCCTGTAATAGATCTGGCTAGGATTAAGGTTTATTTTTCCTGTTTGTAGTAGATAGATGCTCTATCAAGAATGCACAGATATAGGATGGGGGACATGTGGCTGGATAACGGTACGTGTGAAAGGGATCTAGGAATCTTGGTGGACGACAAGCTGAACATGAGTCAGCAGTGTGATGCAGCAGCCAAGAAAGCCAATGCAATTCTTAGTTGCATCACTAGGAGTATAGCATCTAGATCAAGGGAGGTAATGGTACCACTCTATTCTGCTTTGGTTAGACCTCATCTGGAATACGGTGTCCAGTTCTGGGCACCTCATTTCAAGAATGATATCAACAAGTTGGCACATGTGCAGAGGAGGGTGACAAATAGTGAAGGGACTGGAAGCCATGCCCTATGAGGAGCATCTTAGGGAGCTGGGTATGTTTAATCTGCAGAAGAGAAGGTTAAGAGAGGACATAGTAGCTATGTTTAAATATTTGAAGAGGTGTCACATTGAGGAGGAAGTGGGCTTGTTTTCTGCTGCTCCAGAGAATAGAACAAGGAACAATGGATTCAAGCTGTAGGAAAGGAGATTCCACTTGAACCTCAGAAAGAAATTCCTGACAGTCAGAGCTGACCGGCAGTGGAATGTGCTGCCTTGGAGTGTGGCGGAGTCTCCTCCTTTGGAGGTTTTTAAGCAGAAGCTGGATGGCCATCTGTTGGGAGTTCTTTGATGTGGGTTCCAGCATAGCAGGGGGTTGGACTGGATGGCCTCTGTAGTCTCTTTCAGCTCTGTGATTATATGATTCTAAGAGGAACATATAACATGTGCTAGTCTTGGCTCTGTTTTCTGAGATATAGGCCGCCCTCACCTTAGCAGCATCTGCAGATTGAGTGATCATCTTTCTGATCCATCATTCCGGTCATTAAGATGTTGAACAGCATAGTGTCCAAGACAGAGCCCTAAGGCAGCCCACTTTTTCTTCTCTCCAGGATGATGGAAACTGTTCGTGAGCCCTCTTTGGTTTTGGTCCATAAGCCAACTATAAATCTATCTACACTAGGGGATCTTGACCAAAGCTGGACTGATCCAAGTCATGCTATATCCATGGCAATCCCCTTAGATGCAATACTTGTAAGTCACTAAAAAAAGAAATGAATTCTGTTGAGCTCCTTTTTGTTTTCTGCAGAGATGGTGGGCTTGGTGCTCCTTCTGAATGCTAGTCTAGTCTCTAATAAAACAACTGCTCTCCACAAATTTGTTGTGGATGAAGATGTATTGCAGAGACCTGGGTGGATTTGTTGGAAGGGGCTGTTCTTTTCCAGCTTTCTCCACCAGGATACTCACTGCAGCTCAAGAAAATCCATCCACTTCGGAATCAGTTTTGAAGCTTTGTACCTTGTATTGGGCCAGAGAGACAGAACAGAGTGCTGTTGCCCCACCCTTCTGCCCAGCAGTCTCCCTGAGGTGGTCTCAGAGTTTTGTGTTGGAAAACCCTAGGACTGTGGTTCTGGGGGGACAAGATGCTTGAAACCATTTAGCCTACCACGTGCAACCTCAATCCTTGCCCTTGGCTGATAAAATCCCACAGGGCTGGATTGATTGAGTGGGTCCAGGGGGGTGGTGAAGGCCTTACTATGTCAAGAGGAGGTGCACCCTCTCTTGAAGGGGAGCTCCCTGGGCCCAGAATCTCCCTGCTTTCCTTCTGCAGTCAGGTAAAGGTGTTTTTATTTTGACAGGCATTCAGTGTGTGGCCTGTGCGACAGAATGTGCAGGATACTGCTAATTGCGTTGCTGATACGTATATGTGTGTGAGTTTTTAATTATGTATTTGACTTTATTTTCATTCTTTTTGACTGTTTAATCTTGTTTTAAATCTTGTATTCTGTGGTTTTTAACTGTGTCTTTTTAATTGTTGTAAGCCACTTTGAGTGCTAACCTGGGGGGGAAAACCAGGGTATAATTAAATCTAATATATAAAAGTCAAAATATGCCTGTGTCAGGCAAAGACCTCATATGTTTGGCTGCCTAAGAAGATTCTATGGAATCCTGGAGTTTGCACTTTAGGGAGGGGTCTTTAGAATTCTCTGCCAGTGAGCTCTTGGGCCTCAGTCAGTTGTGCCTGTCTGATATAGGCTAGTTGCTATGGAGATGAGGCCTAGCAGCAAGGAAGAGGGCAATGTATTCCCTCAGGAACCCAACCTATGTATATTTATAACTCTGAATACAGATTGGATTGGGGAATATAGATAAAAGTTACAGGTACTGGACAAGACAGTTTGGTGAGTTCTTAAGAGGAAAAGATCCTGAGCAACGCAGGTATATACACTAGAATAATAATAATAATAATACCTCCCTTCATTGCTCCCCAGTGACTAGTGTGTACAATGACAGGAAACTCTACATGGGGAAGTTAAGTGGGGTTGAGAAGATCCCCTTTGCGTCCCAAAGAATCAACCCTGCTAATGCGTAAAAGGTTTCAGACTCTGTGGGTGGAATTCCATGATTCCTACCATAACATTTAATCCCACCAGAGGGACCCCTGGCCTGGGAATTGCATGCACCCCCCTCCATTTGGAAGCCCACATGGAAATCCAGGCTGTTCTCACTCACCTCATTGGAAACCCAGTCCCTCCATCAGTAAGCCAGTAATGCAAGTCATATTGGCTTTTTCCCTAACATGAGGTGGTAAGTCAAGGTATACATGGCTTGTTTTGTTTTGTTTTTGGTATAATTTTTATTGAAAATTTGTCTCAAAAATAACCCCCCCACACACTTCCATGCTTAAATTTTCCAGTTGAAATTGCTTATTTCCATTCCATTACAAACATAATTTCCATCTTACAGAGAGAAGAACAGTTACATATTTCTTCTTTGATTTCTTATGCATTTATATCCTTACCCAATCCAATACTCTTTTCCATTCTTTCTCAAAGTTCTGGGTAGATTTATTCTTCAAAGAAAATGCTAACTTTTCCGTCTCTATCATATGCAGAACTTTTAACTTCCATTCTTCTATATCAGTATGATTCTTTTCGTTCCAGTGCTGCGCTTATGTCAGCCTTGCCGCAGTTATTAGATATAATAATATCTTCTGATGACTTCTTCTTTCCCTTTGTTGCCCTAGCATATTTAACAAGTAAAGCTCCGGTTTCATTTCAAAATTCAGCTTACAAATTCTTTGGATTTCACCATGTACCCCCTTCCGAAATTTTCATTCGTGACTTCTTTAATAGCATATATTCCCCCTGAAATGTTGCTCTGGATGTCCCAACCAGCATGCCAGATTGTAGCAGAGTCAGGAACAGCCCTGAGCAACATGGAACATTTTGGTGGCCAGGAGGTGGGGAGGTGGGTGACCTTACTGGTTAATTCACTCTCCTACCACCCAGAGTCATCTCTGGCTGCCCGCTGGGTAGACCACCCAGCAGGGAAGGAAGAGCAGAGCCCCATCCCATCCTAATAATATTCCCAAACAGACATACTTCCCTTCTCAGGTCAGGGTGGAGGAAGAGAGAAATCCTCCCACTGGAGGTCAATCAGGGACAGCCAAATTAGTCCCTTCCCCTTGGCATTTGGGAAAGCCTGTCAGAGCATTCAGAAAGTGAGTGTGGTTTACCCAAGAAGGTTTTTCTGGTGAACAGAAAGATGAGGCGATGTCACCTTGGCAGCACAGCTGCAAGGTTTCTTAGGGCTAGTTTGCCTCACAAGGTCCTGCCTCAGGAGAAAGCATCCAGCACGGGGAGAATGTATGCTGTGGGTGCACTGGATCATCCGAAGTGTACTTGGGTGTGGTTGAGCCCTTAAAAGGCTTAGGTTATGCTCTGGTAATATGGCCCCTTTGGCCAGCTTGGGTGCTGCCATGCTCTTTATCTGTCTTCCATGCTGTTTTTATACCTCTTTAGCTTCTAGGCATGCTGCCTGAAGCCCTATTGCTTATCTTTTGGAAACTTATTCCATAAGAAATGTTGGGCAACTAGAGAAACATGGCTAATGTTATTGGCAGCATCTATTACTCGTAGCAGTAGATCCTTTTGGCAAATAGTTTCAGGTGCTTTAAGTAATTGCTGTGGAAGCCCAGACTGTCATATTCCAGCTAGTGTCTGGGAAGATCATTTTCAAGTCATCTTTAATGACCCCTGCACATCTAAATCTAAAACACCTCCCCTGTTACCTCTGAACATTCCAGATTGGCCAAATGTAACTACAGAAGAAACTGAGGGGCTGTTAGGTCAGCTAAAGACTGGCAGGTTTGCAGGATGTGATGGCATTTCCCGCAGAACTGTTGATACATAACATCAGTTGGTGGGCCCCCATGTTGGCAGTCCTTTTTTCTCTAATTAATAATTCTGGCATAATCCCTGTAGCTTGGCTAAAGACCTTTATTATCCCAATCTATAAGAGGGGTCCTAAAGATAACCCGCGTAACTATCGACCTATTAGTCTGCTATCTGTTATAGGGAAGGTATATGCCAGTTTTCTAGCTATTAAGCTGAAAGAGTGGATTAATGATAATAACACCATTGGGGAAGAGCAGATTGGTTTTAAATCAGGTTGCTCTTCACTAGACCACGGTCTGGTTTTGGCTCATCTAGCACAATAATATACTGCACCAACTGATGGGAAACTTTTCTCTGCATTTATTGATCTAAAACCAGCATTTGATTCAATCCCATGTGGCTGTCTCTGGAGCAAATTGGAACAGTATTCCATTGATAGGTGACTTTTATTTTTAATTCAGTCCCTGCATTATAACACTACTGTTCAAGTTTGTAGTTCCAGGCAAGAGCACCTCACAGATGAGATTCCCACCAACAGGGGTGTAAGACAGGGATGCATTCTTGCTCCCACCCTATTTAATTTATTTTTAGCTGATCTTCCTCAGACCTTGGCACCTTTGCCATCCCATCCACCAAAGATGGACTCAACAAAAGTTTTTATCCTTTATGCCAATAATGCTGTATTGATTTCTCAGACTCATCTTGGATTTAGGAGATTATTGAGAGGCTTCCGTAAATATTGCAACAATAATATTTTAACAATCAATTATGAAAAAACTAAAATTCTTGTTTTTGCCAAAAGAAAGATCAGATATTCATGGTTGACAGGGGGAAACCAAATTGAACAAGCGGACTTGTATAAACATCTGGGTATTTGGTTTCATGAAGCTATAAGATGAAGGACTCAGGAAAAGTACATCAAACTGAAAGCCAAACAAAATTTGAGAGCATTAGCTCAGTTTCTCTTTACTAAGGGTGGTAAGTTTATTCCAGCTGCCATACGGGTTTTTAAAGCTAAAATTGTCCCACAGTTGCTTTATGGGGCCTCAATTTGGTTTCTTCTTAATAATAAGAATTCCTTTAAAGGAATTCCATCTTTCTTTCTGAGGCTAATATATGGTGTCCCCAGATGTGTCGCTGGATCTGCCCTCTACTTGGAGTCAGGCCTAAATTCTTTAAAAAGTCTGGCATGGATGTACTCTATCCATTTTTTGCTCCGCTGTTGTTACACAAGTAATTCCAACTCTTTATTGGCTAAAACTATGTTTGACTCCTTTAAATCATCTTGGAGGAAGGCAATTGAATGTAAGATCACCTCAGTGGGATTATCCACATCCCACCTGTTACCTCTAGACTTAGATGGGGCCAAAGCTATTGTCAAGCAGAGGTTGAGGGACACCGATTACCAGGAGCTGCAAGGGACAGCCAGGGGACTTTGCTCCCCTCAGTCACTGGGTTTACCATGCTTACCTTGCAAAGATGGAATGCCTCATTTAAGCTGGTTAACAGTTCCAAAATAAAGGCTTTCTCCCTGGCAAGGTTTAATGTCCTTCCCTCAAATTTGCTAACTGGCAGATTCAACAAAACATCACTGAGCAAAAGATGCTGCCCCTGTGATAATCAAGAAATTGAATCTGTATCACATATACTTTTTCATTGTAGTTTCTACCAAGGGGCTGGGGAAGATTTATTACACCCCATCACACAACACTTCCCTGGGCGTCCCATAGAGTCTCTAATGGTTATCTTACTGCAAGGTTCTGACAAAGAGATTACTCTTCCAGTGGCAAAATTTTTAAACTTAAGCTATCTTAACTGGATCCTCCTTGTCTATGTAAATGAAATAGCTCTTTACTTACATTGTATGTTACCATTATCATCTTGATTGTATTTTCTCAAGTAAATGTGAGCCACTGAATTTATTTATATTTGTATTCTTTTAAAATGTTTTAACATGCTGTTTTAATGGTCTGTTGGCCGTAATAAAATGAAATGAAAATGCTTATCTTTTGCTTTGCTTGAATAAACAGCACTTAGCCTTAATGCAGCGAGTCTCCGTGGCTATTTTTTCCAGTCTGGAGCAGCTGGCAGTGGCTTTGCACTGCTTCTTCTTTTTTGCACTCTGCACATGCTCTGAGGTGCATACCTTGCACCCTGACAAAGCCAACCTGCACCATCCAGGATGGGGAGGGGAGGAGCTGAGCAGCAGAGAAGGGGAATCCATTCTCAGGGAATGGAAAATTGTATGTGCCCCCAGTCCCCCCAACACATACACATAGGCTGTATTGTGAGGTGCCAAGCAGCCACAAAACAGCTCCCACTTTGGGAAGGGTGGCAAGCCCCGCGTATCTCAGTGGCCCTCCAACACAGAGACATCCTGGCTGCTTTGTGAGAGGGGAAGGATTTGAACATGAAGGATGTGGTGGGAATCTCTGTGCATCCTCCTGGCATTTTGGGATCTCCAATAATCCTTTTGGGAAGAAGGATCCCAGGCCATGATGGACTGTATGGGGCACAGGTGAAGACCCTGGCAGTCTGCAAAATACATTGGGGAAATTTCAGTCCAAGGCTTAATTTGAAAGTGGGATTTGTTTGTGCATCCTTAGTACTTCTCAGGACAAAATACCAGTTTACCCTGGAGCCGGTAAGAGAAAAAGGGCAACTCTGACCCCACACATATGAGCCACCACAGTGCTTACAAAATGAAAAGGATCTTCTTGGAAGAAGTTGCAGAGGGTAATTATTATTGGAAGGTGCAAATAATTAGAATGGCAAAAATGGGAGAAAGAGAAGAGTGGTCGTGGTCAGAGCACAGCTGGCAGGGAGAGAGCGCAACGTGGAGACTGGCAAGCTGGACTCTGCTTCCGAAAACAAAAAGAAGCTGCATTAACACTCCCCCCACCTCCCCCCAGAAAAAGAGCTGCAGGAGGAAACCTAGGGCCAGCCAGGGCCTGATCCTCGTTCCTCTCCATGGTCTTTTCCTCCTCAGAAGTAAGAAACATGAAGGTATTGGAGGGAGGGAAGGAACATGAAGGTGTTGTGGGAATTTGGGGAGAAGAAGGGGCCAAAATAACATAATACCATCCTGAGAACAGACTGACTCAAAGGGCTGAGTGGGAAGCAGGGGCACAAGGAGCTGCAGTGCCACAGACGCTCAGGTGACCTCCCTTCTGTCTCTAGAGATTAGCCCCTCCCTTCTGGACAGGATAGAGAGTGGCACTAAGGCAGCTCAGCCCAAAGACACCACTATTTCTCCGTTTCCACCTGCGAGGGACAGCATCGACTGTGCTGAATGAATGTTTCTTGGGTTTGTCCTCAGATGGCGAGGCTGGTATATTCTGCCCCTAAGTTCCTTCCTGCTCTGCTTGACCTCTTGGCCTCAAAGCAGAACTGGAATCTGTGTCCAGGAGGTCCTTCCTTCTCAGAAGGGATCTGGCTGGGATCTCAGCCAGAAACCTCTCAGAAGACCGATGATGGGCACTCCCTACAAGTGAAGAATAGGAGGAGTGGATAAGAGGGACAGTGGATGAGAGGGGCAGTGGACATGTTTAGCCGGTTTCATCCTCTTCCCCAGATAGGTTCAGCACCATAGATAAAGCCCTTACAAGTTGGACTAGAACCCAGAGGGGATGCTCCACCCCACTGTTGTGGATCTTCCCATACTCCCCTGGCTCTGGCTGATGGCTACTCCCTCCATCTTCACCTGGATTTTGGCAGGTAGGAAACACCCTCAGGCTGTGACAGATCAGAGTCTTTCCTCCATGGCTGAGTAATGGGATGATGACAAGTTGTTGTTAATGAACAGCATCTCCCAGTGATGGCGACTTTTGAGAAGGCATAAAGGGTGCAGGCTGAACTCACTGGTTCCCGCAGAATAAGGTATCATCCCTCTGAGGGACCTTAATATCTTCTCCATCTTTTTTCTCTTCTTATAGGTGTGTGTGTAGGGGGAAGGGAACTGCCTTGCCTCCAGCAGAATAAGACACTGGAACTTTTCTCTTGTGAAAGGAGATTTCCTGGCTTAAAAAGGTTGAAGACCCACTTCTGTGTGGGATAAAAGCCAAGATGTCATGTCCCTTCTCCCCTCCTGGTCTCAAGGAACGGGGAGTAGCAGACTCCTATTCAGAACAGCTTTCAATCCCATCTGCTCCTTCGACATCTCAGTTCCTGTTTGAGGAATGAAGGCAGGGAAATCTCTGAACACCCATCAGGGAAGAGCAAAGGACAATGGAAAATGACTAAGATTGCTCATAAGAAAGATCTTGTGAGCAATCCTCTACTGGGACTCTAGAGCTCAGTCTGCTCCCTCTGTTATCTTCAGTCTCCCCAAATCTTTCATCCATGATGCCCATCTTAAACCACAGGATTGTGCAACCACCAACTCTTCTCTCTCTCTTCCTCTCCCCACTCCCCCAAATTTGCCAGCTTCTTCCAGGGTTGCTCATGATGCTGCTACTAACATAATCTTGGGCATCCAAAGAAACATTTGGTGTGAGAAAGGAGAAGGGAGGGAGTGCTTGACATGAAACAAAGAAAAAATCTGTTGCTGCTTGGGGGACCTAGCACAAAACTACGCCTTTCTGCACAATGCCATAGCGAACTATATTTCATCTGGAGAAGAGAGCTTTTTGAATGTATTTGCAATAACTTTTACACTAGTTAGCAGCTACTCTCATATCAAGGTGAAAGAATGGAGAAGCTGGACCTGTAGAATTCCTGACTATTTTGGAAACAGTGCAGTCCTAGAACACCCTTCTGAGAAGGAAAGGGAAATGGGCTGAAGGTACTGAAATTCCCCAAAGGGATGCTCCTCCATTCCTTCCATGCGGACTACAGAGTTCACCTTGTCTGCTCCGTAGCCTCTCCTGTCCCTGGCAGAGGCTACTTGTAACAGCTGCTGGTTGTAGCTTTCTTCTCCAGATTGCTCCCACTTCAAAGTGCAGACTCTGCGTGCATGTTTTGGAGGTCACTGAGATATACAGAATTTTGTAAACTTTGTACCATGAAGATACACTGACCACAATTGTTTAATTTCTCTCTCTCACAGAACACCTCTCTTTCTCACCTGCTTGGCCCCTACCCACCCTACACTGCGGGCTCGATGTCACCTTCTGCTGGTTATTTGAAACCCAAGGGGGGCATCTACCTTCCCTGACCTGAGAAGGGAGGGCAGTCTGTTATTGGGATAGGACAGTGCTCTGATTTTCATTCCTTCCTGGATGGTCGCCCAGTGAAGCTTCAGAGATGAATTTTTGAGTCAGTGAGAGGCAGGTAGAGGCCCTCACAAGGATCAGAAGTGATTCCCACCTTAATCCCATGTATCACCCCCCCTCCAAGATCCCCCAAATCTTCCGCTACAATCTGACATGCTGGTTGGAGCACCCAGGAGCAACTTTCCAGGCAAGAGAAGGGAGTTTTCACCTTTTAAGAAGCCACATGTTCTTCTTCGTGGTCTCTGTGCCTTACACACTAGGAGCTTTCGCGCATGCGCCGTACCATTCAGAAAATTCTAGAGCTTAGTAGCTTGGCAGGAACCCCTCCCCCCATGTATCCACTGAACATGCTCAGCCCGCCGAGCAACGGTCTCTCC
Organism: Iguana delicatissima; assembly: GCA_948472985.1. NCBI lineage: Eukaryota > Metazoa > Chordata > Lepidosauria > Squamata > Iguanidae > Iguana > Iguana delicatissima. Next base: position 151,599 of record CAOKZL010003068.1, read on the forward strand.
TCAGTTCTTTCTCGTCCACTGTCGCGTACGGAGGTTCTGAGCTTAGAGCGTTTCTTCTTTGGCCTTTTCTTGCAAGTCTTTCTGGTTTTTTGACTCGGTTTTTGGCATTTGGACTCCTCTTACGGATTACGGACTGGTTTGTCGCTTTTGGTGCTTTTGTCCCTGTTTTTCCTGGGATTTTTGACCCCGACTTGCCACCCCCCGTCTTCGTCGTTCGTCGTCTCTTCGTTTGTCTTTAACTCTTCCTCTTCTCCTTTGGACTTCTATGTTGACCCTTTTCAAACCCTGTAAGAAGTGTGGTCGTAAGGTCGCTACTTCCGACGGGCACAGCGAGTGTCTTCTTTGTTTAGGTGAGGCTCATAACATCAGAGCCTGCCCCATTTGGAAGGACTTCACTTCACAGACTTTGAGGAACCGGCTGGCACGCCTCAAGTCTTTTTGTTGGGAGCAGTCCCTGTCTCCTCAGGACCCTGCCCCAGTAAGGAGCCCGTCGAAGATGTCAAAGACCCGACCGACGACCGCACTCCCGGGGTCTTCGGCGTCTTCCGATCCCGCCGCACCGACAGTACCGGGTTCGGTACCGGTGCATAAGCTACCGAGGATACCGAAGACCTCGGCAGCCTCCTCGTCGGTGACTCCTGGAGAGGCTCCTGCGGGCTCGCAGGGTGCTAAGCCCTCCAAGACGCTTACTGCCGCCCAGCGTAAGCGCCCGGTGACTTTGGAATTGGAGAAGGAAAGGGAGAAGAAGAAGAAGAAGGACAGGCGTGGGTCTCCGGCTAGACCACCTGTCCTTACTCCACCTTCCACTTCGACCCAGCCAACGGTCGACCCCGGTAAAGTCCCAGAACCTCAACCAATCTTTGAGGTATCTGATGTGGATGATCCGGTGGCCTCCCCGACTCTCTTGGAGCCACCACTTTTGGAGGAAGAGACGTCCCTGACCGGACGCCCTGTTCTGGTGGCCCGCTCGGAGGATAGCCCACCTGCTCCCCAGACCTTGCTAACATCTCGAGGCTCTGCTGGTAGAAGCATTTCGCCAGAACGGCGTTCTTCCTCACATCACCGGCAGCTCTTCCCGAGTATCGGGACCGCCCGGGCTATTCGGAGCGTGGGACGATGCATCCCTCCCCACACCGTCGGGAAATTGAGCACTGCGCCCCTGACGAATGATGGGACCGTCCCGAATATAGGCGATCCCCCCAAAGATATCGAGAGGACTATCCAGGATGGCCACAGCCACCCCGGGATTCGCCTTATTCCTCAGCGTCTTACGCCTTGAGGTATGGCCGGGAGCATGTTTGGAGGGAGTATCCTGGCTCGTACAGGTCATACTCCCCCTCTTACCGGGACCGTTACCACCTGATGTTGGCTGCTGGTCCCCGTATCGCCGCTCCAGATCGCCTTCCAGGGGAGCTGAACCTCGCCCGCGCCGCAAGCGTACTCCATCGCGCTCCCCGGGACGAGCGCCTCCACACCGCCGGTCCCGAGAGCTTTCCCCTCATCACCGGCTGATTTCTCCACCTCCACGGGTGACGTCTTCGGTGTCCCGTCCGACGTCTGAGGCTGTCTCCACCCAGCCTGCTCCTTCTGAGGTCGCCACTGTCACTCAGGCACTTTCGCGTCCGGTGCCTTCGCTGGTTCCCCTGCCATCTGCGATGCAACCACCTGTGGCTCCGAAGACGGTATCGCTGCCAGTACCGTCTCGCACCCAATCGCCTGAACAACGCTTGGACCGTTCTCCTGACAGGTCCTCCACAGCATCCTCCCAGGATTACGATTCTGAGTCGGACTCCAAGGACTCCACACCTGTCTTGCATGAGTCCCCTCTCTTGGCGTTCAGTGATCCAGTTGGCTCCTGAGGATGTGCGACAGTTCTCGGACATTCTCCTCTGGATGTCTAAGGCCCTGGGTCTGAAGGTGGCGGATCCGGCCCCGGCGGTGCAGGATCCCGTTTTCCATTACGTGGATACCCGCCCTCCTGCGGCAGCCCCGCTACCGTTTCTCCCCGCCCTGATGGAGGCTCTCAAACACCCCTGGCCTCAGCCGTCTTCAGCCCAGTCCATATCACACAGGCTGGAACACCTTTACCGCACCCAGAAGGAGGATGCTGAGTTCCTGTTTAACCACCCTCAGCCTAACTCAGTGGTGGTGGAATCGGCGCAAACCAAGGGCGGTTCCAGGCCCCACACGACACCGCCGGACAAGGAAGGGCGCCGTTTGGACACTTTCGGAAGGAGGTTCTATTCTGCCTCCTCCCTGGTGGCGAGGGTGTCTAACACCCAAGCTTGCATGGCCGCCTACCTCCGCAGTCTCCTCGACAAGGTTGCCCCTATTCTCTCCACTGTTCCGGAGGAGAGTAGGGCGAGCGCTAACCAATTCTACAATGAAGCTGTAGCGCTCGCAAACCAACAGATCATCTCTTCGAGACACTCTGTGGAGGTGGCGTCCCGAGTCATGGTCGGCTCCGTCGCCCTCCGGAGATATGCCTGTCTACAATCCTCAGGCCTCCAGGAGGACACCCGGAAACGCATTGAGGACCTCCCTTTCGACGGCAAGGGTCTCTTCAATGCGTCGACGGATGAGGCGATGGACCACATCGTCAAGGCCCGTCTAACGGCCAAGAAGATGGGGATCCGTCAGCCTCCGCAGACCCGCTGTGGTCCGCGGCCTACGTGGCGCCGTTCGTCCTCTGCGAGCTTCCGACCTCGCTCGCCCAGGTCCTCTCGGACTCCCGCCACGTCCTCCTCCAGACGTCCTGCACAGGGCCAACAGATGGCTTCCAAAAAGTCTTCGTCGGGATCCAAATCCCGGTTTTGATGGGATCTGCAGGACCCTACCTCAGCCTACCTTCCGCCTGCCATCAGCCCTCACCAACCATCCCACGCTGGCCAAACACCTCGACTCGTGGCGATCGATCACGTCGGACTCTGGGGTGCTCACCATTGTTCGGCTTGGTTACGCCATCGAGTTCGCAAGTATTCCACCTCGAGGCATTTTCTACGCCACCCAGGCCAGCCCGGCCCTGCTGGAAGAGATCCAGTCCCTCCTCCAGAAGGGAGTGATCGAACCAGTCCCGCCCTCGGCCACTACCACTGGCTTCCACTACCACTGGCTTCTACTCCCAGTACTTTACAGTACTGAAGTCAGACGGGACCCTGCGACCTATTTTGGACCTCCGAGGGGTAAACGAATACATCCGCCCCAGGAGCTTCAAGATGGTCACCTTGTCGACGATCCTACCCTTCCTCCACCGGGGAGACTGGTTCGCTTCAATCGACCTGCGGGATGCTTATTTCCATATTTCCATCCGTCCGCAGCACAGACGATACTTTCGGTTCGCGATCGACGGCACCTCCTACCAGTACCGGGTGCTGCCGTTCGGCCTCTCCACCACACCGAGGGTGTTCACGAAGTGCATGGCCCCTGTGGTTTCCCACCTGCGGACAAAGGGCATCACCGTCTTCCCCTACCTAGACGATTGGCTGCTGGTAGCATCCTGCAAGACCAAACTGTACTCGGACATTCATCTAACTCTGTCCCTCCTGACCCGCCTGGGTCTTCGGGTCAACCCGAAGAAGTCACACCTCGAGCCGGCGAGAGTGTGGACTTCATCGGAGCCACCCTGGACTCGGTCTCGGCCAGGGCCTACCTGCCTCTGGAGCGGGCTCGTATCCTCCGCCGATCTGCTGCGGCCGTCCTCGACGCCCTGACGGTATCGGCGAGGAGAATACAACAGCTTCTGGGCTACATGGCCTCCACCACGGCCGTCACGTATCTGTCGAGGCTGCGAGCGCGCCCCCTACAACACTGGTTTGTCAGAGCCTTCAATCCGCTCCGAGACGACCAGCGCCTGCAACTTCGACTGCCGACACCTGTCCGTCACTCTCTGCTGTGGTGGCTCTCGTACCGTCATCTCCTGTCTGGGATGCCGTTCACGCGACGACCCTCGCGCCTCACAATCACGACCGACGCCTCTCTCTTCGGATGGGGAGCGCATTGCGACGACCTCAGAGTCTGAGGCCGATGGATTGGAGACGAGACCGCTCTCCACATAAATGCCCTCGATCTCCTGGCCATCGGGAAAGCGCTGAGGGCGTTCCGCAATCTGGTTGCTGGACAGGCGGTACTGATCCTGACCGACAACACCACGGCGGTGTGTTATGTCAACAGACAAAGAGGGACCCATTCTACCACGCTCCTGACCATCGCTCTTCAGCTCTGGGACTGGTGTGTGTCCCTCCGAGTCCACCCTGTTGCCATCCACCTGGCAGGGCAGGAGAATACGACAGCAGACGCCCTGAGCAGGGACACTTCTACCAACCACGAGTGGTCCCTCTCGGAGGACGCGTTCCGCTTGATACGGTCCCACTGGGGCGATCCCGACATCGATCTATTCGCCACAGCGTCGAATGCCAAGTGTCGCCGGTACTGTTCGAGAGCCGGCCGGGGACCGAACTCCCTCGGCGACGTGTTCCAGTACCGATGGACAGAGGGTCTTCTGTACATCTTCCCACTGTTCCCCCTGCTGGGCAGGGTGGTTGCCAAGATCCTGGCGGACCGGGCCGACGCCATCCTTGTCGCCCCGTACTGGCCGAGGCAGCATTGGTTCGCCCCGCTGCTCGAGGCCTCTCGGGGACGGCCGCTCAGGCTTCCGGCAGCACCCGACCTGCTGTCTCACTCCGATGGTTGCGTTCTCCATCCCGACCTGCCTCTCCTGGACCTCCACGCATGGAGGATAGAGCCCTAGACGATCCCGCTATCCAGGACGTCCTTACCGCGGCCAGAAAGGAATCGACCCGCCGCAACTATGCCTACAAGTGGTGGCGGTTCGTGGCTTTTGCGGAGGAGCGTGGAGACACGGTATCACCAGTTGCTCTCGGTACCGTGCTCCGCTTCTTGCTGCACTTGAAACAAGAGGGTCTCTCGTTTTCCTCGTTGAAGGTGTACCTGCCTGCCATTGTGGCCTACCAACCCCGAGGCTCTCCTTCGGCAGCGCTCTTCCGGGATGCCACCATGAAGCAGTTCCTGAAGGGACTCCACCATCTATACCCGCCGGTATCGCCACCGTTGCCTCCATCGTCCCTATCTCTGGTACTCTCTCAACTTACGAGACCACGTGTTGAGCCTATGGCCATTGCTGATGATAGGCTCTTGACTCTCAAGACCGTTTTCCTGGTGGCTGTCACCTCTGCCAGGTGTGCCAGCGAACTGACAGCGCTACGCGTCGATGACCCCTTCCTGGTTTCCACCGGGATAAAGTGGTTCTCCGCCCGGACATTTCTTTCCTCCCAAAGGTCATCTCTCATTTCCACCTTAACCATGACATCATCCTTCCTACCTTCTATCCTAACCCGACGACCGCTCTTGAGAGGTCTTTGCACACCCTGGATGTTCGAAGGGCCCTGGCCTTCTACACTCAGAGGACTGCGGCCTACAGGCAGACCCCTCACCTGTTTGTCTGCCACAGTCAGCGTCGCAGGGGCCGCAAGGTGTCCACCCAGCGATTCTCCAGGTGGGTGGCCCAGACAATCCTGCTTGCTTATGCAGCCTCCTCCTGACTTGCTTCGGCCACACTCCACCAGAGCTGTGGCATCCTCAGCAGCCCTCTTGCGAGGCGTGGACCTTCAGGAACTTTGTCGAGTGGCGACCTGGTCCAGGCCCTCGACTTTCATCTGCCACTATCGGCTGGACTGTCGGTCCAGGAGGGATGCCCGGTTTGGACGAGCGGTGCTGGCCTCCATACTCTAGGGACCTGACCCACTGTCCTTCTGGTAAGCTACAAAGTCTCCTAGTGTGTAAGGCACAGAGACCACGAAGAAGAAGAACAGGTTGCTTACTTGTAACTGTGGTTCTTCAAGTGGTCATCTGTGCCCTTACACACACCCGCCCAACCGTCCCCTCACTCTCAGGTCCCCTTTTTTTCGGCGGACTTGTAGAACTGAGGAGAGACCATTGCTCGGCGGGCTGAGCATGCTCAGTGGATACATGGGGGGAGGGGTTCCCGCCAAGCTACTAAGCTCTAGAATTTTCCGAATGGTACCGCGCATGCGCGAAAGCTCCTAGTGTGTAAGGGCACAGATGACCACTCGAAGAACCACAGTTACAGGTAAGCGACCTGTTCATTGTAATGTTAAGAGGAACCCCAATATATGGTATTAAATATATATATATATATATATATATATATATATGGCATTAAAATGTGTGGTTTTTGGTGGAATCTTATGTTGTAATGAATTATGTAAGAACTATAATAAATTCAGGAAATATAACAAGAGTAAGAATACTTATAGAACCAATAAGTTCTACGAGATTGCCTTAATAATCTCTGTACAGGTATGTATATAGCATTATATTCTATGAAGTAAAAATAATTTTAGTACATACTAGTACAGAATCATATAAAAGTAAATATCAGGCATAAATAGATACATAGAAACAAGTTCTATTAATAATTAAGGTTATATCAGATATTATGTAGTATGAATTTTATATTATATATTGCATATTATTGTAACATGCATTAGGGAATGTAAAAGGTGTATGACGTATAAAGCTTTGTTTGATTATATGTTTGTATGTGTCTTTGTTGAATTGATGTTTGTATGTTAGTATGTGTAATAACTAGTTGTAATACAATAAAATTTATTTTTAATAAAAAAAAACCTTTGTTACACATACTTATATGACTCCAGCATCCACCCAGAACATGTTACCAAATCTATTGCTTACAGCCAAGCCATCCTACACAACTACCTCCCCTCAGACACAAAAGAGAAAGTCACAAAACTCTTGGATTTGCAGCAGACATTTCTCAAAACTCCAAAAAAGGAGGTGAAAAACAAATGAAGAAAGGCAGACTGAGAACAAAGTTTTGCATTTTAGGGATGGTTATTTAGAATTTCCAGCCAAAGAAGTCTAGTGCCTCAGCAAACTATAAATCCAAGGATCTCACGGGAGGTTACCATGGCAGTTACAGTGGAATCATAGCAGTATAACTGTGTAGTGTGAAAGGGCCTATCTCAGTCTCCATGAGATAGGCAGTGGGTTCAAGTTCCTTACCTAGGGTGGATACATTCTCATACTTTTCCGTCATTACAAATATCTTTGGTTCTGATCCAACAGGTCCCATTCCTCATCTGTGAAGTATATCTTGATTTCAGTAAGGCCTTTGACAAAGTTCCCCATGACATTCTTGCAAAGAAGCTAGTAAGATGTGGACTGGACAGGGCTACTGTCAGGTGGATTTGTAACTGGTTGACTGACCGTACCCAAAGGGTGGTCACCAATGGCAGATTCTCATCCTGGAGAGAAGTGACTAGCAGGGTGCCACAGGGTTCTTTCCTGGGCCCGGTGCTGTTCAATATCTTCATTAATGACTTGGATGAAGGAATAGAGGGCACGCTGATCAAATTTGCAGATGACACCAAATTGGGAGGGGTTGCTAATACGCCAGAGGACAGGATCAAAATTCAAAAGGACCTGGACAGATTGTAGAGCTGGGCCAAGGCTAATAAAATGAATTTCAACAGAGAGAAATGTAAGGTCCTACACTTAGGCAGAAAAAATGGTATGCAGATATATAGGATGGGGGACACGTGGCTGGCTAACAGTACGTGTGAAAGGGATTTAGGAGTCTTCATAGACCACAAGCTGAACATGAGTCAGCAGTGTGATGCGGCAGCCAAGAAGGCCAACGCAATTCTTGGTTGCATCAATAGGAGTATGGTGTCTAGATCGAGGGAGGTATTGGTACCACTTTATTCTGCATTGGTTACACCTCATCTTGAATACTGTGTCCAGTTCTGGGCACCCCAGTTCAAGAAGGATATGGATAAGCTGGAGCAGGTCCAGAGGAGGGCAACCAAAATGGTGAGGGGCCTGGAAGCCATGCCCTATGAGGACAGACTTAGAGAGCTGGGTATGTTTAGTCTGCAGAAGAGAAGGTTGAGAGGGGACATGATAGCCATGTTTAAATATTTGAAGGGATGTCATGTCGAGGAGGGAGTGGGCTTGTTTTCTCCTGCTCTTGAGACCAGGACAAGGAGCAATGGATGCAAGCTGCAGGAGGGGAGATTCCGCCTGAACCTCAGGAGGAATTTCCTGACAGTCAGGGCTGTCCGACAGTGGAATGTGCTGCCACAGAGTGCGGTGGAGTCTCCTTCTTTGGAGGTTTTTAAGCAGAGGCTGGATGGCCACTTGTCGGGAGTGCTTTGAGGGTTTTCCTGCATGGCAGGGGATTGGACTGGATGGCCCTTGTGGTCTCTTCCAACTCTACATTTCTATGATTCTATTCTATGATTCTATGAAGTACAGAGCCACATCCTCAAAGGTCACCTGCAAGAGAAAACAGCCCTCATCCAGAAACATTAATCAAATTTGGAGGAAAACACATGAGGTCTCCCCAATAGGATTTGATCAGTGTGATGCGGCAGCCAAGAAAGCCAACGTGATTCTTCCTTGCATCAATAGGACTATGGTGTCTAGATCAAGGGAGGTAATGGTACCGCTCTATTCTGCTTTGGTGAGACCTCATTTGGAATACTGTGTCCAGTTGTGGGCACCTCAATTCAAGAAGGATATTGATAAGCTGGAGCATGTCCAGAGGAGGGCAACCAAAATGGTGAAGGGTCTGGAAGCCATGAGGCCCTATGAGGAGCAGCTTAGGGAGCTGGGTATGTTTAGTCTGCAGAAGAGCAGGTTAAGAGCGGACATGATAGCCATGTTTAAATATCTGAAGGGACGTCATGTTGAGGAGGGAGCAGGCTTGTCTTCTGCTGCTCCAGAAACTAGGACAAGGAGCAATGGATTCAAGCTGCAGGAAAGGAGATTCTACCTGAACCTCAGGGAAAACTTCTTGACGGTCAGAGCTGTCTGGCAGTGGAATATGCTGCCTTGAGTGTGGTGGAGTCTCCTTCTTCGGAGGTTTTTAAGCAGAGGCTTGATGGTTATCTGTTAGGAATGCTTGGATGGGTGTTCCTGCATAGCAGGGTCTTTTCCAACTCTATGATTCTATCATTCAATACACACATAGAGGGAAACATGTTGGAATACTTCCCCATGTCTTTTCACTAACTCTCTGCATCTTGAAGAAATAGCTCATGAGGGAGAAGACAAAGTTACAGCCTGCCTCCCCGATACCTGGCTTTCTCATGCAAAGGGAGATTTTATTTCGCAGGTGGAAGCTTTTCCACATTGGTCCTCCCAGTCTACACTACTAATTGGCATATGTTGAAGGTAGCCTTGCCCAATCTAGTGTCCTGCAGATGTCTGGCTTTCCAGCCTACATGGTCATGTTCTTTTAATGCATAAGACAGAGAATACCACAAGAACCTCTTGTCAGCCCTGGCAGTAAAAACAAAGGAGTAACCAATTATACAAAAAAAAACCCCAATTTCTGTCTTTCATGAGGTTCAAAAGAGCTGCCTCCCTGCACCAAAGTGATGGTACCTTCCCTGTCTAAAAGCCATGGACATAATGTTAACACAGGTATAGATCAAGCCCTGCTGAGACTTGAGATATCCCTGAATGGCCAGCTTTGGGAAAGAGCCCCAGTCCCATCAGCCCTGGCGCTGATAGGATGGGGGAAAGCAAGGATCAACTGAGCCACCCTGCAAGTCAGAGGATGAAACCTGACCATGAGTTGCATGCCAGACAGAAAAACCAAAGTATCAGTTCTATTGGGGGAGAGGCCTTTAGAGAACATTTAAAGGGGACGGGGCATCTTTCTGTCCATGCTACTGATGGACTGGGACACTCTGTTTCAGAGCCCTCCCAATAGATCCATTGCAAAGAAGAAGAAGGTGAATGTTAACCTGTTCCAAGAGCTTCTTTTCTGCAGCTTCCATGAAGGAGAAATTCACACAGGAAACGTTTCTCTCCCACTAATTTGGAGATCAGGCAGGTCTGTTCTGGACCTCTCAGCACTTGCCAAAGGTACAAATGGAAGCATTTTACAGGTGGATACATATATAAGGTCTTCCACAGACTGCTGAAAAAACAAATAAATGGATTTGAGAGCAAAATCAAGCTTGATTTCTCTCTGGAAGACAAAACTAAATTGAAGCTTATCACACTTTGGACATCCTTCACTTATTGCTTATGCCAGCCAAAGGGCTTACGGGAGGTGCAATCAGCCAGCTCCTGGAGGGCCAGAGGATGCCCACTCCTGCCCAAGGGAAAGAAACTACAAGCAAGCAAAGCCCACCTCCCTCTAGGTTTCGGAGGAAGTCTGGGACACAGAGAACGGAAAGAGCTTCAGCCTCAGAACTGCTCTTCTTTTACCTCAACTGATCCATACGTCAACATATACAGGCGCACACCTCTCAGGCATGCCTCCCAGTCTTCCCTGGAAAGTTGCTGGGTTGCCAGGCAGGCTTTTGTTTAGCTAATTAAAGTCTTTGTGCCGTTCCCCCAATACCCTGTTCCAGGGCCCTCCTTCCACTCTCGGGATCCTGGGGAACTCGGGGGCTTGGGGTTTCCTGAGGCCAAAGAGCCCTCCGGCTGAGGCTCCCAAAGGCCCCTCCCTAAACTGCAGACCCCAGGACTCCCCAGGAGGCTGAAAGCGGAATCATAGCAGGATAACAGGGTAGCGCGGAAACGACCTCGGTTTCCAGGCCCCGAACCTTTTTTCCCGGCCGGTCGGCCAGGCTGCGCTCCTTCCTTTCTCTCACCCCAAACCCCTCCGCCCCCACAGAGACCCCCAGGAGGGGAGGGAAGGGAGCCTCGCAGCCGGAGGGGCCCCGGTGCCCTTTTTGCGGGGGAGGAGAGGAGGGGCCCCCTTTTCTTTCGCCCTTGGGACCCCCCTCAAGGCCCCCTCCCAGGAGACGCCCCTCCCCCGCCGCCAGAAAAATCTCACCTCCGCCCCCTCCGTCCTTTCCGGTCAAAGAATGGAATTTGGGGTCCCTCCGCCTCTCCCACTTCCTCACTCTCCTCCTCCTCCTCCTCCCTCCCGAAAATGAGCGGGAGGGAGGGGAGTCATTCTTCTCCTTCCGGGTAGAAACACTCCCGGCCCCTCTAGGAAGCGGTGCTCGCTGCTCTCGGAGGCCGGAGGAGGGCGCGAAGGAGGCTCTCTCCGTCCCTCCTTTTTCCCTTCTGGAAACTCCTCTGATTCGCCCCAGAAAGAAAGAAGGAAAGAGGGTCCCAGGTAAAGACCCCCGGGGGGACTGAAAAGAGAGACGGCCCCGGGAATTCATGGAGGAGTAAAGAAGTAAATTTCCTTTTTCTTCAGGATTCTGGGGCGGGGGGAGCGCGACTAGTCTTGATTTTATTTTTCCCCAAAATGGAAAGGTGTGCATGGTTTTGAATTGCATGTAACCTTTCAGACTGTTTTTCCCTTGATCAATTTTGCCATATCTTTCTAAAAAATTCTTAAATTAAATTAATTAATTTAAATTAAATTAAATTAAATTAAAAATTAAAAAGAATTCCGCAAAACGTATCGGGCATCCCACTCTTCCGTATTTTCGTCATTTTGCATCCAAACTCCAGCTGCCCCCTCGCCTTTTCCTTTCTTTGAAGGGAATTGGGCTTGGGAGGGGGAGATGGGGGAGCTTTGCAAGCCGATTGCGGGGAGGGGCTGTTCAATTTCCATGGACAAGGAGTCTCCCCCCACACAAAATAAGGGGAAAATACAGGACACTATATTTATCTTACCCAACTCCCTTCCCCCAAAAACCCTCCTCCAACTGCCCCACACACAGCCTCCTCCGGGCTCCAAATTCTCCTTTTCCTTTTTCCCTCCTAAGCCTTGTGATATTGTAGCCCACAGTCATTATTAAGAGCCGGGTGTGACTGGAGTATGCTAAAAAAAATTTCTTGGGTGATCTCAACAGAGGGTGTCTCAGTTGCCCCTCCTCTTTTGTCCTCAGTTAAGTTTCAACAGAGAGAAATGTAAGGTCCCTCACTTAGGCAGGAAAAATGGAATAATGCACAAATATGGGATGGTGGACACGTGGCTGGATAACAATACATGAGAAAGGGATCTAGGAGTCTTGGTAGATCACAAGCTGAACATGAGTCAGCAGTGTGATGCGGCAGCCAAGAAAGCCAATGTGATTCTTGCTTGCATCAATAGGACTGTCACAATGTAGAGGTGTATTGTTATTCCTGGCTGCACTTTTTCCCACCACCAGAGGGTGAGAAAGCAAAACCGC